>JAUZND010060762.1:0-18217 GCA_034780555.1 Coelogynopora nodosa | reverse complement strand
AAACTCTCAGATCGTCTTCCCAGAGGGGGGGGGGGAGGGGGGGGGTTATGCAGAGGTCCCCCTTCCCTACTACTAACATACACTCTCTCTCGCTATATTGAATGTGTAAAACACTCAATAGTGAAAGCGCGATAAACTAAAGGACAGGTTGATACGGATCTACATTGAAATTAACTTAATCTAGCTGAAACCAAACTAAGAGGGGAATACACGACATTCGTAGGACACGTACATCCTCCAGGTGCCGATTGAGCCATTCCCAGCGCGGGAGCAAGAACTCCCGGAGCAGCGCGTACGACAGCAGCACCATCGGGAAGAGGAAGCTAGGGTGGGGAATCTTGGCGAACTCCGTGATACAGTTGAAGGTGACCAGCACCGCGATCACTGAACCCTGGAATAGAGGGGAGAGGAAGAGGTTATTGATTAGTAAAATTATTGTTTAAAAAGTCTGTGTGTGCGGCTTATACACGCAACCTAAAAGTCCCACCTGTACATTTCTGTTAAGTTGCCAGATTTGGGACCTCTGCGAATCAAGATAGCAGGTAGGTAGTTTATTGAAATTCAAGGCCGCTTCGTGCATTTATTATTAGACTAATACAATATCAAATGTTAAATACCTATAATAAAGTAGGTAGACAAACCATAATATATCTTTATTAAATGCACTTAATCGTCGTTATTATTAGGTGCGGCTTATACACGGTGTATACCTTAAACGCACAAATTAAACTAATAAAATTTGGGGTGCGGCTTATACACGGAGATTTATGATAACATAACATTTTAGAAAATACTAATTTGTTCAGCAACATATAAATTATAAATAACAATTTTGATGACCTCGATTAGTTTAGATTCCCAAAGGCAACTATACGTAGTATGCTTATAATTTATGGGATGATTTAAGCGGGACAATTTGTTAGGTGTTCCAATTTTACATATTTTACAACAATCCATAGCTCCTTGAATTCAGCAGATTGACCAATGATTTCTGAGTAGAATGAATTCAATCGAACATCATTCACTGAATACCCTTCAAACCGTTCTTTCAAGGTCTCATCTGTGCACACTTCAAAGATTTATTTAGCCTAGTCCGCTGTTTCTGGCGTTATTTGCCACTTCTCTACCAGAGTTGTGTCCATACATCCTTGATTGGGCAACAGAGGTTTTACTTATCAACAAAGTAGGTGAAAGACAAGAAACATCTCGAACAAATTGGTATTTTAGGGGTGACCTTACAAGAAACTTTTCTGCTAATGTCACATAAAATATTTAGCATTCTTTGGAAAATATATTTCGTTGCTCATGTGACAGTCCTTTCAAAACAGCAGTCGCCCCAAAACCCACGTCTGGTTTTTTCAACATATTTTCTTTGGCAGTAATGTCGACTTATTACAAACATTCGAGAATCAAGTAGCAGCTTCTAACAAAGGTGGTTTCACAGAACGAATCATCAATGAGCTGAGAAGGTTGTCCAAATATTCAAAGAGAAAGGGAAACAATGGCTTTACAGTTTGAAATTGTCATAGAAAATGCTCTAAAAGCAAAGACATTGACTTGAAAAAGTGCAACTTTGGGACCAATACATTGTCTGAAAGTGACTTCTTTCTCTTTCACTGGGCTCTATATTTTGGACCTAATTTTGTCTATCCATTTTTTCAGAGTTAAATTTTTTTACAAGCAGATCAACCCTTGTCGATAGGTGACAATTTTCAAAACGACTATTTGAGGAAAACAACGGTTTTAAAACAGCTTAATCTGGAGTGGAATGCAAGGTGGTATTTTGAATAACATTGCAGTAGACTTTAATCGAAATTTCGACTTTCTGGGGATATTCCAGATTATTCTAGTACTACTTATAACTGCAGAACCTTCTAATACATTCGAAGGCCGCAGAGCGACAGTCCATGCTTCCAAACACCTCTCCCCGTAAAGAACCAGCGAACCACCGCACACCAACCTGCACTGCAGCAAAGGCCAAGAGATGCCGGAAGGGCAGGTCGCGCAGATAGTCCGTCTCCGGCCAGTGCTTGCGCCGCTGCATCAGTGCCATCGACCGGCGGACGAACTGGAGGTCCCGCAGGCCCATCACCCCCATGTAGAGGAACATGCCGTACATGGCGGCCATCGGGATGAACCGGAGCACCACGCCGAGGAAGAGAGACGCGGCCACTAGGAGGCCCACCGCCATCCCTGTCACCCGTTGTTCCGCGCAGCCAATGATCCTTGAAGGGGTGGGGGGGGGGCATATTTCGATTGGATATTATAATAATAAAAACACAATAAATGCAGCATATTTTGTAGATCTTTAGCTATTCCCATGTTATATA
The DNA here is from genome assembly GCA_034780555.1 of Coelogynopora nodosa. Lineage (NCBI taxonomy): Eukaryota > Metazoa > Platyhelminthes > Proseriata > Coelogynoporidae > Coelogynopora > Coelogynopora nodosa. Next base: position 15,887 of record JAUZND010060762.1, on the reverse strand, counting down.
ATAAAAGTCAGGTGTATTAAAATACTTTTATTAGGAATTAAATTAGTGTGCTGACACGACGTTTCGAAAATCTTTAACGAGTGTAGTGGATACTAAAATGTAGTAGGTATTTATACAAAAACGCAAGCCAACATTGCAATACATAGTAACATGCGCGTCTTCAGCCAACCAGCTGTGAGCGATTGTAAGTTTACAGAACAGAACAGACGAACAAGAATTCAATCGATAATCAGCCGAGGCTAGAACACTAGACAGAATGTAAGGTGCACAAATAGTACATAGCTAGACAAAATTAATATTAATTAAATGATGTATAAGGCAGTTGTTCACATTCAAACCGCTACTAAGATAATTAGCCTAACATCCCACCCCTGAACACGACCAGGGCCTGGACAGGCTGGCAGCGGTCCTGCTGCTCAACGTCTCCGAGGAGATGGCCTTTTGGTGCCTCACGGTGATCGTGCGCCGCCTCAGGCCGCCGGAGTACTACACACCCTCCCTCAAGGACGCCAAGGCCGACCAGCGGGTCTTCCAGGACCTCATAGCCGAGCAGCTGCCCAGTGTGCAGGAGAAGTTGACCCTCTTCGATGTGGACATCTCCCTCTTCTCGTTCAAGTGGTTCCTCACTATGTTTGTCGACGGGTTCTCCTGGAAGGTGGGTGGGTGGGCTTCGCTGCAAAACTTCACTTCATGAGCGGGGGGGGGGGAGGGGGGGTAGTTTGACCACTTTTGGAAGATTATTTAGCCCTGGGATAATTTTGTTGGAATCTCTTTAAAGCTGATCCACCCAAATTGTTTTGACCTTTTTTAATATTCTCTGTATCGATTCATGTGTTTTTCACTATAAATCTAAATAAATTGTTCTCTACTGTTGCAATATTGCAGTCGCAGACCTCATGGAAGTATCGATGACAAAGAGAATCTCTCTGGATTATTGTTCAATATTATATTTAAATCTAAATAGATAAGTTGTGAAGCGAACCAAACTATAGAAAAATACTCCTTGAGATAAATTGACCCAACTTTGAAGAACGAAACGAGAGAGAAGAATTCTTTAGACATCAAGTTATTTCTTTACATTGTAATGAACTCAACATAACAATTAAGTAGTCGTTTTTGTAATAATATTATTTTTCGATTATACATGTTAAATGTTTGCAATAATAATCAGCATGTCATTATTTAATTAAATCTATGTCGATTAATTCATTAATTCATTAATTCATCAAATGTTTTTATTCATTTTTATAAAATATGTTCGCCATAATGCGAAAACTATTTAACTTGGAACAAAATCTAGGTGTAAGTGAATTTGTGACAATTTTGATATATTCCTGATGAATATGATCCTAAATCCCTTCTTCGTTATATACATTCATCGAAGGGTAAGGACCAATTCAAAAATTGCGTAACGTTACTCCTTTCAAATCGTTATTAAAATGTTTGCCTTAAAATATGCTTTTAACAAATAATAGCATATAAAATTTATTGCTTATAAGAGATTTATCAGATAATAGCATATACTGTGTATGAGAGATTTATCAAATAATAGCACATACTAGTTGGGTGTAGAGTCGATACTCGACTCACTATTATTTTCCTAATTATTTTAACTTGTTAAAATTTTGCATTTTTCGGTTCAAAAACCGTGGAAATCGGCTCAGTCAAACTCAAATGAGAGTCATTTAAATTGTTTTCAATGTCATATTTAGTACAAGTGAAAAGTGTGTGAGCTATTCATTTTGAAATTTGTTGACTGTTTTCAGCTCTCCAAAAGGTTGGAATAAGAATAAGAGTCAATACATATTTTTATAATGATATAAAACTTTTTATTTTTGTAATCATACTGATAATATAATCTTTAATATAAGATTTTTAATAATTATATTTAGCATACTATATAGAATGTGAATACAAGTTATGTATTATTCTATTGTAATAATATAATAATGTAGATAATATAAGTTTTTTTTAATTAAAATTTAAAATTATAATTTTCGTAAAATTTGAGGCCATATTTAAGACCATAATTGAGACCATTATAAGAAAGAGTACGCTTTATTAAAATGCAATTACTACGTGTTAAAACTAATTGTATATCATGAAACAGACAGACATTTGAGTGCAATAAGTATATAGCTTAAGATGAGATAATAGATTTGTTTTACTTTATAATTAAAATGCGAACCACAAAAACTGACCAAACAATATACAGATAATAATATATTATATCTATAAATTAATCAAAAATATAATAACGTATTTACTATTATCAATGAAATTAGGTGTAATTATATTTTTAACGATTGAAACAATTGTAGTTTTTATTAAAAGCATTAAACAAAAATGTAATGAAAATACAATGTTTTGACTAAATTGTATCTCACCTTATGATTTGTTTTTAGCAAACATTTTTTAGTAACATTCAGTATATTTAAATAACCCGTAAACATCTTAATAATTGACGTTTGATATAATTATTAGTTGTACCTTCATAAACAAAAAGTTAACTAAGCAACAGAACAAACAATACATAACAAAAATATATAAAAAAATCAATTTTAAGAAAAAGTATAAATACGTTCCGCTTTATATATGCGACGGTTCCCCTTTTATAAATTATAAGCTTTTAAAAATTAATATCTTTAAATAGCCCGTAAAGAGTCGAATATTATAAGCTAACATATTTTAATTGTTTTTAATTCATATATGAACTGTTACTGTTTTCTTGTGAACAAATAAACATATGTAAGTATACCCCATATTGAGAAACCAATGTTTTTATGCTAAAACATATTCCGCTTATGGCGTTATAGTTGTCCTTTATCAAAATATTGTTAAATCGGTAAAACGGTAACTTAAAAACGGAACAAACCATACATATAAAACACGTAAAATATGTTAAACTTAAACTATTTTAATAACGCTAATAAAAAACTTTTTCAACAATCGATCATTACGAGTTTAGTACCATTTTGTAGAGCGTCAAATACTGGTCAGGATAAGTATAAAAAGAATAAGTTTATTGTAATTTATATGTGTCTAAAGTGGTTCACAATGTGCCGCTTTTGAAACTTTTGCATTGATATTATTAATTTTAATTCCCAGAAATAAGAAAAATAATAAAAACATGTTATGTTTTATGTTCGACTGTTCCCCTTTTATAAATTATAAGCTGTTGACTATTTATATATGTAAATAGCCCGCGAAGAGACGAATATTTTAAGCTAACAAATTTTAATTGTTTCTAATTCCATATATGAATTGTTGCCATTTTCTTGTGAACAAATAAATATTAACATATATTGAGAATCCCATATTTAGGCTAAAACATGTTCCGCTTTTGCCTTTATAGTGACCCTTTATCAAAATATTATTCAGTAGATTTGAGCATCTGTTAATAGCCTGTAAAGAACTAAATATTAAAGTTTTAATTTTTAACGTTTAATTCAATAACTTTATCAACAAAAAGGTAACTTAAAAACGGAACAAATTAAACATATAAGAGACGGTAAATATGGTCAAATTAAACTATTTTAATAACGCTAATAATAAACTTTATGAAAAATCTATCATTATGTGTTTAGTATCATTTTGTAGAGCGTAAAATACTTGTCAGGATAAGTATAAAAAGAGTAGGTTTACTGAAATTTACATGTGTCTAAAGTGGTTCAAAATGTTCCGTTTGAATATTGATTTGAAATTTATTAATTGAAAAAATTTTATTAACAATTTGAATCGCCGGGATTAATATCAATATTTAAACTTAACATACTTGCTATTATAAAATTAATTGTCAACAATATTTTTAATCGCCGGGATTATATATTTATTGAAATCAACTTTATTAATAAAGGCTTGTTAAATAAAAGTTGTAAAAATAATATGTTTTACAAAAATAGCGTCTCCTTTAGTGCGCTATGGTAATACTTTAGTAATATATTCCGTGTTTGAAATTGATACCATTGTGTAGATCATAAAGATTTGAAGGTCGTTATTAAAAAATAATTAGTCCTGTGTATAAGAAATTTAACAAATAAAAGCATTCTATATACTCGTATCTAGTGTGCTTTATCAAAAAGTCAAGTGTTACTAATATAATATAATACTGGAAACTAAAATAGTTTAAAAAGAATAAGAACCATAAACAATCACGTAGCATAAGTTAAGTTTAAGAATATAAGAATACAACCATTTTGAAATTAATTATTTGAAAATACATGTTTTACACATTTGTATTTAAAAATTGTGAAATAATCGTTTTGGCATTCATTTCTATTTATTACATAATTCAATGAATGATGGATGAATAGTGCATTTAAAATATTAATTAAATGCTTGATTGAAAATTGATGTTTAAAATTAATTGATTGTCATTCATGTTCAATATATATATATATATATATAATATGTCTAATGATAGTTTGTTAAATAAAATAAATAAAACATATTTTTGGGTAAATTAATTGATACTTAAATAACATTTATGTTAAATTATCATTAATTGTCAATATAAAATGATAATAATAAATACATATGCATATAATGCGCACCATTTATCAATAATGTTTTACCCAAGTGCATCATAAAAATATCACTGAAAACATGAATAAGAACACATAACGTGTATTAATGCATCCACTATTTATACTGACCACCGTAGAGTTCTCAATCAATGAATTCATGCAATTTTGGTAATTTAATTTAAATAAATATTTAATTATTTTCTGTATTCAATCTCTTTAAATAAATATTTAAAACAGTTTTTAAAATGTTTAATCTGATAGTTGTAAAATATCAATATAAAGTATTAGTTCCTAATATTTGATATAAAGGTTATACTGTATATTATTATACCTTAATAATTATAAAGAAAATGTGCTTGAATATAATCGAAACTGTGAAATAGTAATATTTAGAAATTGGAATACTTAAAAAAGGGTATTTAAAATGAAACTACGATATTGTACTATAAGTAATTATCAAGTTTTCATTTCATTAACGTTTCTAATATCATACAGATCAATAGCCGCAACCAATAGTACAATAAATTTATATATTTTCAACGTATGTATAACATAGTTTACAATTATCATGTGCATATTGCAACAAATTAAAATTAAAATATACAAATTTAGTAGATTATAACTATACCAGTGATATATATATATATATATCCATCACTAACTTTCAGTTATAAATTTTATACTAATTCAAGTTCAGTAATACACAAAAAATGACGAAAATGTTGTAAAATGAACACAAAAAAGGAAAACAATGTAGTTAAAATGAAAACAAATTATTTTATTACATCGAAATGACACGTACATAAAACAGTGTATGGAACAAATTACGCTTAAAAACCAATGAGAAACATTTTCTTACTGAATTATTAAGAAAACAATTTATCATCTTAAAATAGTTTAACATATATTTGATCCCAGGAATCTTCCGCGTATGTAAGTTAACACAATACTCTAACGGATTTGCCGATTTTACACTAGTTGAACACTGGTTACTGGGTATGTTGATTTGGATTATTATCCACATTTTAGCCATACAAATTTATATAGTTAATATATTTATTCTACGAAACTATTAGGTGTTCTAATGACAGCTATAAGCGGGAAATACACGTTCTTGTGTTTTATGGATTTACACTATAACCAGGGATTTGTTTAAACTCTGAAAATGTGAAATATAATTACAGAACTTGATTTGCTCGATTAGTCTGTCTATATACTATCCACACTTTCCGAAAACCTACTTATCGCATAACACTGATAATTGTAATGCTAGTAGATTTAATACAATGAATTTAAAGTATGTATATAGGGCTACACGTGGTGTCACATTCTTGCTTGTAAAGCCGAAGAACATAATATTATAATGAAAGACAGGATACAGTTAACAATGCCGGCAATATGGATTAGGCTACATTTCAAGGAATTACGAGCACAAATATTGTTGTATGGATTTAATTCACGAACTCAATATAATTATTTTATGTATGATGTTTTTAAATGTATTTAACTTTTCATTCCATGACTGAACTCTATTGTATGTATGTGCATGTATAGTTTTGATGTATCTTTTGATATACTAATCTTGTATCTATGTTGATTTATATATTTCTGTCTTATAATGTCTAAGTTGTGTTTTCATGTGGTCTTAATGGCAAACTAGTAATATTTATAATTTTCAGTAAATATTTAATAAGACAAAGCTATGAATTTTCAACTGATAACAAATCTGAAATTATTCATTTCTATATTTGCATATTTATCAAAATTCAGTTGTAGACCACTACAGGAAAAACGTAATATGGTATAACACATGGCATAAGACATAAAATAAGACATAAAATAAGAAATGAAGTAAGATAGGACTTAAGACATGGCATAAGACTTGACATAAAATGAAGCTTGTGCGTCTAAAATAGACAAGTTCATGTACTGTGAAAATTGAGCTATAACTATTTTTTGTGAAGATTTTTAATTGTAAATTTATATTTTAAACACAATTATAAAAATATATAACATTATATAGAAATAATAAATATATTATAATATGCGTAAGTTTAAGCTACGTATAGCTTAGCTATTGTACTATACGATTATATACCAGCTTTAAATTTCTCATAAAAAGTAGGCGATAGCACTATTATTGCACCGAGTTACCTAGCAGTAAAACAGTTCATATAGTGAAACAGTTTTAGATATACAGGCAATGCATTATATTTTATGGACAACTTGCGCATGTTAAAATTGTATGAATATATACAATATATTAATTTTAAAAATAAATTTAATAAAAAATATTAAACACTACTGTTTTGTTAGCCATTTACATTAAATTGATTAAAACATAACGCTTTTCTATTAACGAAAATGTGCAATGTGTATGAAATCAATAATCCGTGAAATCTCTTTATCTAATTACTCCATGATCTATAATTATTTCCCCAGTTGCTACCCGCTAACTTACATAACCAGGATGTCCATAGGTACTTGTAATTCAAGTATATATACTTGAATATACATTAATAATGACTATTATACTTGAATATACTTGAATGTTGTCAATATTGAAATTACATTTTTTTAAATTGGTAAAACAACTTTAGCCATAATTAAACTTTAAAAAATGTGGTGCTTCGCACAAATATGTAATATATATTTATTTATTTATTAACTTCGCCCAAATATATAATATATTATATTTATTTATTTATTAACTATTATAATTTATAACTATAATTTATACCTATATATATAAATTATAAATTAATATGTATTAACAAATAAAGATCATCTTATTATAGTATCTTCTTTGTTTTTTGTTGGCTTCTTATTTAAGAAATAAGTACTTTCTCAGAGTTCAGTTCACATTTTCAAGATCATGTGTTTATACATACAATACATTACTTTACATACTTGAATATACATTGTTACTTACACATATACTTCCCCAGTGATCTGTTATAATGTACTTTTAAATCTCTTATTACAATATAATGATATACTTAAATGCTATAAAATATACAGGAATTTTATTGAATATACTTGAATTTTTTTAAGGAATACTATGGACATCCTGCATAACACGTTATTGTGAAAAACCGTTAGTATATAATAAAGCACATAATATAAAACACTTCTTATATGAGTAAGCTAGGAAAAGTGTATATAATGTCAAAAGATAATTGAATGCATATTAATGCAAATATTGTTATTTGTATTATTATTGAATATTAACGGAATTTATATTCCCCTATATTACATCATGTATAACATCAAAATAAATATTAATATAAAAATAATATATTACAAATTAGTCTATACTATACAATTGAAGAGAATTGCTAACGCAAAAAAATGTACCGATACTATTTATGGAAAGCTCTTAGTTTTTGTGGTTAGAGGGGGGGCTTATTTTATCATGTTTAGAATAAATAAATTGGAAATAGTTTCACATTAATCGTGTTTTTTGATATTCCAATGAATTTATAATCAATTATGGAATTATTCATAAAATATAAGGACTTACAACATTTGCAAGTATTACACGTATTCCCTGTGACCATTCTGCAAGCTTCAATTAAACGTATAGCTTTGCATATTTCGTTAAATTATAACATTCAAGAAAACTGTGCCCCCGGCCACACAAAGATAATTACATATTATATACATAGCAACTGACAGCTTATTGACCGTTTGTGTAGAGGGGGGTTATTGGCGATGCATATTTGCTCGAAGTATTTGTCAAATTGAACACTTGGTAAATGCAAACTGGCACCTACGGAATCAAATCGATAATCAATCATTTGAATAATAGTGAATAATTTATTACTAATATTTACAAAATATAAAGTTTTGTAATAATTATATGGCTAAATATATATTTTAAAATATTTGCATCAAATGGGTACCTCTATAATAGATAGTATATAGTTATAATGTTTGATAAAGTTGAATTTATGTTGACTGATTTACGTTGTGAAATTAGAATAATCTCTTAATGTTGCCGGATTACTACATGACATCTTTGGAGAAATAAATATATTTTAAAAAGTTATTACGCCAAAACAATAATATAATGTATATCATTTTTAGCTATAGCGGTTTGTATATATTTTTCGATTAAAACTCTGAACTTTTCCCGATATTATTAAAATATACGACTGAGTATATGGAAGTGCTAATTACTGATATTAGTATAGCTTATATTATTATATAGTTCTATACACATGTGTAGTTTAATTTGACAATCAAGTAATAGTTTTAAATAGTAAAACTGCTCGTACTACATATTTATCTTGTTTTGTCGTCGTGTACGTGTGATATAAATAACGGATAGTATTAATAAATGAAGATTAAAAGTAAATAACAACATACAAACCACTACAAAAATTATTCACATTTTTTAAAAATCGGAAATTATCAAAATAACTAGAAAATAGTAAAACCATTTTATAATAATATAAAAAGATTTAAAGTGAAATAATCAGGACCAAACTTCAGAATAGTCATACATAAAGAATGTGTTACTATATCAAACCACATAATAGTATTAACATGATCATAATCGAAGTGTAGGTTAGAGCCTATAGCCTACTCTGTATAAACAGACACAGACTGTTACTCTTTATAACTATAATTTAACGTCTTTTTATTTCCATAAATCATAATGTATGAATTATATTATGAACATTTAATAGGAATGTTCACGTTGTCTGATTTTGTTGACTTTTTTTTTTTTTTTTTTGTTGATTTTGTTGATTTTTGAATTATATAAAATATTTAATCGAACCCAAATAATAATTGAACAACTATTAAATAGACTATAACAATATGTTCCTCGTCGTTGTTATATAATTCGTTGTAGAACTCAATATTGACTCTCCAGTCCACTCATTCGTGCGAGGCATAGCTTGCTAATCTGAGGACATTATTATTTCCAAATGTAAACCCATTTTTTACTTCTTAAATTCCTATTAACAGCTTACATAGTTTTTACAACTTTGTTTATTAGGCTCAACACTATGGGAATGTGGATTGTGTGCGTACACAAACCGTTAAACTGCCGTTGAGGGTCCAAAATTCATTTTTGATTCCATATTTCAATTCTTACACGTTTCCTTATTATTTATAATCTGATCCGTCTCCAGCTTTTTAAATTTGGTATACCATTTATCCTATCGGCTTATCCTATCACCTTATCCCTACAGTCCTGTTTTACATAGAGTATAAGCTATAATTGGATTTTCAACTTATTTTAAATAAATATTTATAGTTTGATGATAACACATCCCATTAGTTATACCTTTATGGAGTTAACTCCTGAGTTGATTTGTGGTCTATAGTGCTGAGCAATGGAATGCATTGCGACCAGCTACAGTTATTAAGTGCGTGCGTATATGTGTATGTTTGAGTGTGTGTGCAGGTGTACATGAAGATCTGGGACGCCTTTCTCTACGAGGGCGACAAGGTGATCTTCCGCTACGCAGTCGCCATGATGGTCTACCTGGAGCCCCTGATCCTCTACCAGCAGGACGCCTCGGGGGTGATGCGCGTGCTCCGCAGTGCCGGCTCCCTGGTCAAGGACCACTGCCGCCTCACACAGATCGCCTTCCACGACCTCCGCCAGTTCCCCAAGCGGAGGATCTCCCAGAAGCGGAATGTCTACCGGGACAAGGTGCTAGGGCAATGGCTGACTTCTCTCCCCACCCCCCCCCACCCCCCTCCTTCCCTGCGGTTTGCGCTTTTCTACTGCAGTTTCTCCAAATTTTTGTTCCGGTTATTGGCAATTAGCTTGAAACTAAGAGGTGGTTTTATTGCACACCACTGAATAAGCAGTGAGCCTAATATAAACTATTGTTCTATCGAATGCCAAATGTTTTGTTTCCCTCATTTTTGGAGGAAACATTGAAACAACTAACCTTGAATCATATTACAGTTTCATATATTCAACCGGTTTTCTCTTCTTAGATGTGATTTTTTTATTCTACCGCGGTTTTGTTTTTAATTTAAGCAAGGTGTGGTCTGTTGTAATCTTTTTTCTCCCTCTCCTCCCTGCTTCATATTATTTTTATTGTCATATCAATGTCCCTTTATTCTGAATAGTTATTCGAAGTAATCAAAGGTAAAGAATTAGGAAGTTATCGAATCATTTCCTGTAAGATTTGCTATGCAATCTTAGTAGTATAGAAAGACTGGATTCGGCCACTCTCTTGACCTTTGACCTTTGAGTATAGGATTATGCAGCACTTTGTTGTTTTGACAATTTAGCTTTTATATTCGACTATCATTGACCACTATTGACCATCATAACACATCAATTATAGATTATATAAGGCGGATGTGGTTACAGCTATCCTATAAAATATACAGGTAGAAGTTATATCATAAAATAGACTTTAGAGCATATTCTCTTATTATAAGAATTATATGGTTTTGTGTGGCTACCTTTGTACCAAACCATACACGCTAAGCATTGCATCATTTGTAATGGTCACATACATGGTAGACATTCATGCAGTAATATTTGTTTTTACATCAAGGTGATTCTTGCATAATTATATCATGCGGGTTGGTTTGTGTATAGCATGACCTGTACAGGTTTCAATAATTGACTCTTAATACACAGCGCTTACATATTATGGTCTACTGCATAGCAAGATATTTGGAGGTATTTATGTTAACATTATAGTATTTATTTAATTATGACTAAGACTGAGAATGTACTTTACGAATATGAAATTGTAACTGTCACTATGTCAATGTAATTGACAAACGACTTATACTACTTATGACGGAGCTGTTGTATCATGTTATTAGTTTCTATTGTTTTTGTCATCCTTATTGCCTCAATTTAGGAGATTTTGAAATCAATTTTGAGATGCAATGTTTTTAAAAAAAACGCAAACTATTTTTTTCGAAAAGAAAGTTCAATTATGATATCACTGTAACCAAAGAATATCAAAGAAATTTATCTTAAAATAACTAAAAATACTTAAGAGAGAGAGAGAGAGATGTATACTAGCATCTTACATCAGTATACATGGCATATGGTTAGTATATAATCCTGTTATACTTCTATAGTAAAGAAGAAAGGCTGGCACTTTATAAATTTACATCTTGAGATTAATAAATAGTAACAAATATCTTGCTGTGCAGTAGACCATAATATGTAAGCACTGTGTATTCAGAGTCAATTATTGAAACCTGTACAGGTCATGCTATACACAAACTAACCCGCATGATATAATTATGCAAAAATCACCTTGATGTAAAAACAAATATTACTGCATGAATGTCTACCATGTATGTGACCATTACAAATGATGCAATGCTTAGCGTGTATGGTTTGGTACAAAGGTAGCCACACAAAACCATATAATTCTTATAATAAGAGAATATGCTCTAAAGTCTATTTTATGATATAACTTCTACCTGCATATTTTATAGAATCGATGTAACCACATCCGGCATATTATCTATAATTGATGTGTTATGATGGTCAATAGTGGTCAATTATTGTCAAATATAAAAGCTAAATTGTCAAAACAACAAAGTGCTGCATAATCCTATACTCAAAGGTCAAGAGAGGGGCCGAAACCACTCTTCCTATACTACTAATCTTAGAACGTTTTTATTCGGTACAAAGTTGTCCCAAATAAACTTTTGTGTCTGGATATAATTCAATGTAAATCACTGTCTCCGTGATTTCGTGTAATATTTTCTGAAATATCTTTGATTATTCTGAATGGTTAAATAGATTATGCAAGTTGAAGTAAAATTGAGGTAAAAAGTATCAATTGCTTCATTGATAGAAATAGAGGGGATAATATGCTTGTATAAGTGACTATAATAAAGACTAGATACTAATATAACATGATTACATATATAGAAAACTAAGAGGAATGAAATAAGCGTCACAAAAAGTTTTGATTGATATATCATAAACTTAGATCTTGGAAAAGTTATTTATAACTATCGCATGTTGAATTGATAAAGGCAAAACAAACACATGTTTTAACAAAACATTATTCCGGAGAATTGTTTTAAACATGATTTAATGAAATGTTATCATTTATCAATTTATAAATATCTTATAAAAGTAAAATTTGAATAAATGACGACAATTGTTTTATCGCTCGATATACCGCTGCTATGCGCCTTCAAGTTGATATTGTTGGTGTACCCCACCATTTCAGACCCTAGACACACAACATTTACCTTTTGTGTTGTTTAAAGTTGTCAGTATCTAATCTATTGACAACATTATGTGTTCATTTCAGTCAGCAATGCTAGGTGCCTTAAGAAAGAAGGAACTAATTAGTTCAATCTCTCCTGGCTGAGGCATTCATGTTTATTGAACTTTACATAATAATAATAATATATGCAGACAATCAATGACAAGAAACACAGGCAGCAATCTGTCGGTATAGTATTTAACCTCGCAGTCTATTCTCTATCCACTAAACCAGCCAAATACACGCGCACAGCTGTCACGCTTATTCGACTACGTTCTGGCTTTAGGCCACTGTTTGTTAACAGGGCGCATGCGTGCTATACAATCGTCAAACACCTATGTAAAAACATATAAGTAAAACATGTATATTGTTTTTGGGTATTATTTAACCCTTACCCTCGTACAAATTGAATTAACTTCTACCTGGTAGGCGGCTACATTTTGTAGCCATAGTTTGTAACTCTAAATTAGTGAATGTAGTGAATTATTGTATAGAATAACGAACTTGCATAAAATAAAGTAAACATTATTTTAATAAAATAAAACTTAGAACATATTAGATTTATGAACGTATTAGATTATGAACATATTGGAGAACGTATTAATGAATGACTAAACTGCAAAATTAATAAAACATAGTTTTTCTCGACAAACCAGTCTATCCTTTCCACCTATATGTTTCTATACATAATATATTTGAAGAGAACAGTCCGAGAATTGATATTTGTGTCCACCTGATACTATTCTCACATCTTCGGCGACTATAAAATAAGTCTTTACCTAGAATAAATTTGCGAAACATCGGTCGCACAGTGAAAGATAGGACCATGAACGCGATATGGAATCCATTACAACTTCTTTCAGACAACAATTCTTCGATAAATCAAAACGAAGACGTCAAAAATGTTTTCTTTTTATATAAGGCAAATTATCTTCATTAAAGAGGGATACTTCTATTTCCACAGTTAAAATTAAACTTTTATAATTATTACTTCCGTTAAACAATGTATATAATTTTTGTCATCCATGTAGCTTTCGTTTTTTTAAGCAGTAAACGAGGCTTTAGTAAAATATTATATAACATATCTGCGAGATTTAATAGTTTAAAACAACAGCAAAACTTATTTAAGTTATTACAAAACAAAATGAATAAAGTGAGATTCTTGCAACCTCATATTCAAAATGATTAGCAATTTCAGTCATGATTATTAAAATAACTATTAGTATGCACGCTTTGTAAGTAAAATAGGTTTAGCTATAATTGTTTAATATTTTAACAATGTCAAAATTATATTAACTGGTTCATTTCAATGAAAAGAGACTTGAAAAATATGTTTATTATATTTGAAGTCAAATACATAGTTAATACTAGATTTAAAATGAGTTACAGAATATTTTTAAAATTGTGAAATTGTTTTTAGTATGGAAAGGTCTATCAGAAACATCATACGAATTATATTTTCAAAGTTTCAATTTTATTATGAATTAATGTTACAATTATGTGACTATCTAACAGAGAGTTCAACAATAACTTTAGAATGCTCACAAAGTAACTATAAGTAATAATAAACTTCATCATGCTTCAATGCTTTATTTTATCAATTAATTTATTTCATTTATTTATGACGCTACTATTTTCTATTTTTGTCAAAAAAATATATTGTTTGATGGTATCACATTCTTTTTGCTTGACTATTCTGGAGTTCAATGCAAATTGATGTTTTCATTTATAACATATAGATATCATTAAAAAAATTGCTATACTATATTTGGCAACTGCCTTGATAATTTATGCATCTTTCTTATTTGTAATGTTGATTGGATTTGCGGAAGTATCGAAAAGTGCAGTGGAATATTGTCATTCCATCAATCATAAGGATTTTCCTAACTCTCTGCGATATATATTTTTAACGCTTTTTTAGGTCTGTCTTAATTTGTTTTCTATTTGAGCATCTTTTGATCATCAACTATATCAGCTGCTTGTATACCGAACAATTTAGAGAATTTAACATTTTTACGCCGAAAAAAAGATGTGCAAGGAATGTTTTCGGAAGGTTTTGTCTTCATTTTAATTATCATTTCACATATACTTACAACAACCATTTAGTGAGAGATAACCATATACTTTTTTTTCTTGGTGATATAACATTTGCCGCTGCGCTGATAACGGCGTGATTTCGTGTATTTTTTTGATGGACTAAAGCTCAGTTTTCGACACTGTCAACCATGACTTACATCTCTGACTGTGTTCTCAAGTTGTGTTCCTCTTATACCGCAACAATCGAACTCCAACTGCGCATATTGAAAAAAACTCTAGCTATAGTATATAATATATATATATATATATAGTATATTATACTGATTAAAAATATGCTGATTTTTTATACGAAAAAAAGTGGGTTCGCAGTGCTACTATTGCTAGTTTCTTTCCATATTCCTCAGTTTGCATTGTAACCTATATTGTGTTATGTGGTGTCAACCATGAGTTCAATTCATCTGAGTAAAAAGTATTAGTTTATTCTTTATCTTTATAATTCATGAGGATAAAAAATTAAACACAATATATATATATACCTATACACAGCTGCAAGTAAATTGGCTTATTTGGTAAGTTCATTAACATTAATTGTTAATATACGGTATAATAAAATTAAAATAGCCTTTTGATATTTAACGATATAATATTATATTTTCATGATTCAATCTTTAGTGATTCAACAAATTTAGAGCTGTATATTATATATATATACATAAACAAACACAATATCAATAAATACATATATCAATACAGATACTGACGTATCTATCAATACCTTTATAACAAAAAATATTTTGATTCAAATATTCAATAGCTACATATTTAATAAAAATGTATGTATTATAGGGAATATATAAGATATAAATATTAAATAATATCAAACGTTCAATTCAAGCCAAAAACGAATATTCCTGAGAATTTAATTGATACTATAAATTGGAACAATTTTGGCATCTTTAATCTTTGAATCATCGTCCTTAATCTTTGATTTATCGTCTTTAATCTTTGAATCGTCCTTGAATACCAATTCAGTTTGTGCATTATTAACAAACAACAAACTGGTCGGTATTGCCAGAAGCCAATTGAACAGGAC
>JAUZND010060751.1:0-18218 GCA_034780555.1 Coelogynopora nodosa | reverse complement strand
CCTGCAGCAAGTGCTATCTTCCTATTTTTCTTATTTTAATAATGCTGCCAAGGGAAGCCCAAACATTAATCAATTGTATTAATGTTAGCAATGTATGTCAATTCACTGAATTTGATCTGCTTTGAATAACACTTGAGGATTATCTACATTAAGCTCATTAATTATAAATTTGCTGTTGCCAAAAATAAACACTATAACATAATAAAAATTGTAATGTTAATGAAATGGTACTCAAATTTGTTGTAAAAGTACAAAATATCAGTTTTTAAAAGTGAAATATGATTTTTTTCTCACCAATTCACCACAAGTTTGATAAGAATCTATTGTAGTACAGTTATTTAGCTATGAGCTATATAAATAGAGACTGTATGCTAGAAAATGTAATATTGTAAGAATAGCAACAAAACATCCCTTTTTTGACAAGAAATGTTCAGGAAATGTACCCAATGAAATACTGTTATAAAACTGTTCAAATTATTAAAATTTACGGCCTACATTGAATACGTTTCTGATCAGAAAATCACTAACAAAATTAATTGGTAATACAACTATACTAACACAGCTATAACAGGTTTTGCCATCTAAACCAGAGGAGTAGTTTAGTTTTGGCCTTGACCTTTCGTAGAAAAGATGTTCAGCCCCTCTTAGACCAGCTGCAGTATATCTACATATACATACCCATAACATACATGTCAGGTTAATCTGTTTCCTCTTATGATTGTGAAGGATGTGGATTCAATATTTCCTACTCAACTTCTTTTTCATCTTCAGGATCACTGCCCGATCCCTCTGGTATTTCCTCTTCATTAATTAAATGAAGGGCGTGCTGCATTGCTGAACGTCTAAGTCTACCTGCCATGTTGATTTTAAATGCACGTACATTATACGGGGTGTGTTATACGGGTCTGTTACAGGAAATACAACAAAGTCATGCACATTTAGCGTAATACTAATGGAGCTTGAATAAAATTATCAATGACATTTACGTGGCTAATTCGTAATATATAACAACTCAAAGTCACAAAAGAAATTTTAGTTATAATCAGTATTAACATCATTTTTTCAGCAAGAATTCTTCGTGGTGAATTCGAAAACGTCCCGTTGTGACGGGTGAATCAGTACAACATTTATTACTGATTTAAAGTATGCAAAAAGTGTGTAGGGGGGGGGGGGTGCGGTCGTCCCCTCTGCCCCCCTCCTGTTACGCTAACCATGCTACTCATGTGGATGAAACAATAGTGTTCATATTATTGTAATTATCCCGACATGTTATTATTATAACCTTTTATTATTTCTAATTTAAGTATTAACTATAAAATATATACTTTTCATATATTCAGAGTAGCAGATTTATGCGTATAAGTGAAAATTGTGGGTGATTAACACAATATTTCTAGTATGCTTCTATACTCAAAAGTTCCAGAATGAACCCATTTTATGTATAATTAGAGAATAAGGATTTAATTCTAATTGGCAACGAATAACCCAGAGGCCTCACATATTTGAAATATAATACTATTCCATATGTATAATAAACAGCTGCAATAAGTCTAAGATTGAACTTATTCGTCTGATTAGTATTAATTCAGAATAATATGTTAAAATACATTGTTCATATAAAAACCATAATTATAATATCAATCTTGTAATACATTTTTAAATAAAACTAGTATTTTATATTAAGATTAAACATCATATAGCTCAAAAACGATTTTGATTTTCCCCAGAATAAAAATATTAAATTAGCTACTTATAATCGAAAGAAATATATTGTGGGACTCACATCTTAAGAATTATTTTAATGAAACATGTAAATAAATTTGTAAAAATTGTAGTCTGTAGTAAATTAAATAGAAACGAAGTTAGTATTAATGCTGGGTTTTTTATTAATGAGGTTTCTTAGTCATTACTCTCTTGAATTCTACGTAGTTGATTTTTCCGTCACCATCCTGGTCGGCTTCTCGAATCATATCATCAATTTCTTTATCCGTGAGTCGTAAACTGAGACTGCCAATAACAGCCTTCAACTCACTTGTGGTAATAGATCCATCTTTGTCTTTATCAAAGAAATTGAAGGTTTCTTTCAAATCATCTTCGAAGGGAGCGCTCATTTTTGGAGCCATCATTTCTGCAAATTCTTCGAAATCTATCACTCCATTTTTGTTTTTATCAACTTCCGACATAATTTCCTTAGCTTCTTCGTTGGTGCAAGGCCTGTTAAAAGCTTTCATCATCGAACGTAGTTCGTGAACTGTAATTTTCCCATCTCCATCTTTATCAAAAAGGTTAAATGCCTCCTTAAGTTCCTCCAGCTGTTCTCTTGTAAGACCATGTGGATACGTTTTTTTTGACATGTTAAAATAATTATGCTATTTATAATCCAACACAATCAGTTTTAATAGTAATTCAATAATATTGCTAAATAATAAATTGTTCAAATTTGAAGTTACTGAGATGTTAACATTATTACATACCTATATCACAAATTTATTTAAAATTCTTAACACTACAAAGTAGTCTACATAGACATTTAAATTTTTGAAATATCCACACTGCAATTAAAAATTTTATAGGTATTAACTTGTAAGTATTGTAAAGGTGTATACTGTAAGTAATTCTCATTTTAAATTATTATAAGTTTTAGTTGTGCAGTTCGAATCAATAAATAAATCAGTAATTCATTCAACAATTTGAATACTATTTATTAAGCAAAACAAATATGATATCCATGATTTAATCATATCAGTTATACTTTCCAGGTGTGAATTTCGAATTTCATATCTGAAAAATGATTGATAATACAAAACATGTAGTAAAGTTCAAAATGCTTAAAAAACATTAACTACAGAAATATAGAAAGTACCAACCTGTACAGTCCTGTGTGTAGAAACGACTGCGGTGCCTGACATGGTCGGCCGATTTTCTAAATTGTGTAGCCTATATATGTTGAAATGATTACTTTTTCGTTGTCATGCATTTCTTTTAAAAGGCCACTTTATAGATGAGCTCAATATTCTCATATACCCAGATCTGCATTTGCATTCCCATAGTATTCGAAGGTCAATTTTGAGAGTTACCTATATTTACATAACGTTCACATCCTTCTAGAATCTTTGACTAAAATATAGGATTAATACTTTAGACTTTAACTAATAGAAGTAAGTAATAAATCTATTAGTTAATTTATGATTAATAACGGGTATTTTACTTTAAAAAATCAGATATTTAATCCTATTGTATTAAAATATTTAAATTAAAAAGTATACATATTGTTAATTTATAATCTACTTCTTGCTTAACGTAAATGTAATCTGGATATATCGTCCACCTTTTTTGGCTGTAATATAATAATGTTTACTATTTTATATTTAAAAATAAAATTCACTACGAAACTCGATCTAAAAATATACAGTGCATTTTTACGGTAAAAGGTATTCAACTTTTGCAGAATCTATGTTAGGCAGTTAACGCATAGGTATGCTTTGATTCGAGATGGTCGTCACAAAGACTATATATAAAATAAAGTGACAAATAGTATAAAGTCTTTGGGTCAACAAGTAGAAAGATAATTTCGAAAATATGACATACATTAAAAAAATTATATTTAACTGTGTTTTATAATTTTTAGAACTTTATTTTATAATCTATTTTTAGTTCTTTACATATCTACGGTCGAAACATTAAAACATATACGTATTCCATTATATAAAATTGTCAGTCTTATTTTTTTTAAGATGTAAAATAATTTTTAAGGCATTTTATTTTTGACAGTCCAGGGCCTAAACGAAATTATCCTTCGCGAATATATAGATCCCGAAAATTTTTCACCAGTTCGTTCTTTTGCGTCTTTAGAAAAATGCTTTGTTACGGTGTCGAAGTGCTTGAATTAGTATTTTAGAAACAAATATATCTACTATATATATATAAAATATATAGGCATATATAACACTATATATCTGTTATATTTGCATTTTCAGTACTATACAGTACAATATACTATATTTTCTATGTTGTACTATATATTATAGGTATACATAATAAGTCACGTTCCATATTAAATGGCAATTTCACATAGAAGACAGATAGGATTTGATTGAAAAGTGCTTATATTTTGAATAAGTGACTATTATGAGTTTATAACTACTTTAACTATTTAACTACTATAGTAGAGTTAAAGTGCAGCTCCCTATCTAAGCAAATTTGTAGACCGGTTCCTTCAGTCAATATGATTTTAATAATAGAGAAATATAAATGCATTCTTTTTTTAGAAATTTTACAAAGGAACCTCAAAAATACGTTTTGTATATAATAATACACTCTGTGAATGAGTATTTTGATTTTTTGTTCACCCGTACGTCTTGTACACCCACCCCCTCCTTGTAACACAACGGCACAATTTTATCAATCCTCCAAAGCCCCCTCAAGCACAACGTATTTCATAACAGTCATTACATATATTGCTCTATGGTTAAATATGTTTGAGGAGATCATTTTAAAATGATAAACCGGCTTGCCTAGTTATTATTGCTTTCTTTTTGTCTGAGAAATATTAATATACCTTATGTTTTTATTAATTAATGAGATACGAATGGGAAACAAAATAATTAATAATAATGGCTTCCATGTTTTACAATGTGCGTAATAGTATTAACCTAAAGTTGTGCAACACAACCATTATAATTTGTATAAAAAAAAAGTTTTTTGTGAAATCAATAAGAATATGTAAAGTTTGTTTAAATGTTCTATTTATTGCCAATGTTTTGAACATGCCTAATATTAACAGCTGCGGTTATTTGAACATTTTTATGCAATGCGGGTTATTTTACATACACATATATTTAATATTACATGCAAAACATGAAGATAGACTAATTTATACATGTTTAACTATGTTAAATTATTGTAAGTTTATTAGCTTTTTAAGACGTCTATTAATTTATGGATAATTATGCACACGTAGTATGTATGAATTTTAAAGTACAATTCCCTTTATATGGTTTAGTTTGGTCACATATGAACGAAATTTGGTTTTTAATTTTTATTCACTTCGTGTAACTTTTTCTAAATTTATTAATAATTTATGATTAAATAATGTTTGTATTCCGAACAATAATATAATAAGTATTTAATAAGTCTGTCTTATAAAGTTTTGAAAGTACACAAAACTAAGGCCAAGGGCGGAGGATTTGGACCAAACTTGGATGATCTGAAATATTAGATTGGTCTGACTGATCTTAAATTGATTGACCAATCTGGAATAATTTTATATTCCAGATCAGTCAGACAGATCTAGTATAAATCTTTAGTTTATTCTGAAAATGTAGAAAAAATGAAAGCACTGTTGGTCTTTAATTCTATAATGCTCTAATTAATAATGAAATAATAATGACATTATTATATTACTGCTGTAATATAACAACTTAATAAAATAAAAAATTATTATATAAAAAATTATATAAATAATATCTGTAATAATCATAGACCCCAGATGTATCAGGTAGATTACTATTAAATTGGTTGTTAGACTGATGTAGAATTATCTCAGATGAGTCAGACCAATGGCAATGTAGGATTATCTCAGATCAGTCATATGACTTACAATAATTCTTTAATTAGTCTCAAAAGTTTAATATAAACATGCTAATAGTTGAAAGTCAATTCCACAGTATAGCAGAATTAAAACAATTTAATAAATGTACCTATATAACAAAAACAATTTAAATAATTTTTTTAATCAAATATTATACATATATTAAAAACTTGATTTTTTTAATGTTCATATAATAAGTTAATAATTTGTTTATCCTTTTTTTAGAACCCTGATTTGATGAACAATACATTTAGAAAACACCCACAGTCTACTCTGGCTATCAAGATATACTGACTTATCAGAACTTAAATTGAATACCCTTTTTTTGCCTATTGCTGCAATGTTGGAACACTGGCTATTGTAAACAGATGTGTAGAAAGCATGGTCTCTATACCTATAATTTATTTCAAATTTGCTAATCATGACATATGGGTCAGTTTGATTAATCCTTAGATCTGTTGGACTGATCCAGGATTAAATCAAATCAGTTAGACTGATGCAGTATTATATCAAATCAGTCGGACCAATCTAGAATCATCTCAGATTGGCTCTTAACTAACATTTGCTAACTGTAACAAATTCACTTATAATACACAACATATATTTTGTGTATTTATCAATTTTTTTAATAAACATTTCTGAATTGACTTAGGCCCAAATTGACTATTATATAGACATAGTATTAGTATATATTATCTGTATTGTCCTGGTGTGACTGCAAAATGTGGGAGCTATTGACACTTTTGCAGTTCCACTGTAGTAGTGGAATTTATGGGTTGGGAGCATATTTAAGCAGTTTATATTTGAATAATAATATTATAAAAACAATATATAAAATATAAGTATTATAATCTTAGAAAATATACACAAAGCTAGATGAGCTCCCAATGTTTATTCAGAGAAAATAGCATTGCTCTAATGCCTATCATCATGTCAATCTTCAACAACAGTGTAGGAATCAGCAAGGTACCAGCTTACTTCAAGTTAATGACCATCGCACCAATATCTAAATCAAAGAAACCCACGATCTCAGACTTCCAACCAATTTCACTATATCTAAGATTCTGGAGAAACTCATGCTTAAGAAATTCTGCATGCCTAACAACATCCCCAATATAAAAAGGATCAATTTGCCTTCATCCCATGCCTGGGTGCTGGAATAACATCTGTGTTAGTTGAAGTAAACCATCAAATCCTCCACTACCTAGATCATGAAAGTGGAGCCATTAAAACCCTCTTGGTCAACTTCTTCAAAGCCAAGCAATTTTTTTAAGTAGTAGGTAAAATTTTTTAATAAAAAAAGTTGACATGTGCAGTGGCAACAGAAGTAGTACAGTACAAGCTACTTGTATTAATGTTTTAAGTATTGTCAGATTGCAATGGACTATATTAACAAACACAGTAGTCAATACAATGTGCAGTCCCTATAATTAAATTTTTAAATAAATAAATTATATGTAATTATAGTTTATACTATAAAAAGCTATGTAAAAACAGTATGTAGCAAATTATAAATATAATAGAACTTTGTTGTAGGCCTACTATATTAGATTCTAGAAATTTTTTATAAAAATAAAGTGTAACATTTTAAATATAAAAATTGTAAAAAAAATTAAGGCCATTCATTTTTTAGATTATGTCATGTATAATAGTATTCTTAAATGTTGTTTGACTCACAATCATATTACCTAGAAACATATAATATTTATTTGGTTACTACTATTTTAAAATTTTAATAAATACATAAATTTATGTATTATTTTCATTCAAGACCATTGCATACAATACAGACTAATCTATTTTCAATATTGAATTTTTATATGGTAAGAAAATTTGTTACTGAAATATTATTACAAACTACATTACTAATTGAAAGTGTCCAAGAATTAATGCGTTTTCACATGAAATGTATAAAATCATCGTTTGAAGTATCAGAATGGCATTTAAGTCATTAATTTTTAATTTATGAATAAGTGTGCATTTATACTATTTAGCCTATGTAATTAATATGGAATATAATATGTATATATTGCCATATTTAATAGTAGTCTTCTGACATTCACCTTATTATTTGTGGCTTGGCCCTCCATGACAAAAAAGATACCATGGATATCTAATGAATTTTCACTTATGCTTAGGGTGGTGAGCTTTCTGTTTTGGAAGTAATAATAGAGTGAGATAGAAAGATATAAGTGATAATAATAAGTGAGATAGAGTGTTTAAGTAGAAAGAAGAATTATTGTTGGTATCAATTTGGAAGATGCTTGTCTTATAGTTAAGGAATCTAAAAGTCAGAATTTTGTGATTTAGCAGTAGAAGGGACCAAATTATAAAAGTGTTGTTTATTATCATGTGTAAAATGCAAATTTTGTATGTTCTTAAAATAATGGTTTCTCTGTGTTGGCTTCTTATAAAGCCTCTTATGGGATTTGAGAATCTTGTATCTTTTTTGACTCTATGATATATGTTCCAAAGATTTTAGGTATTGTATTGAGTATGTTGTTTATGTGAATATATTAGATTGATAAATATCTGTTGTGAAGATTGTCAATTTTGGATAAATAGGTGGATTTTATGATCTGAAATATATTTGTGAAGGTTTAGAAAAATTTATTTGTGTTATTTTTAAGTGTAGGAGTATACAATATTATGTATTTCAGTGGATGTTTCAAGTAAAATAGAATAATGGAGCAAAATAACATTATCAAATTTCGACATTCAATACTCTGCTAGGAATGGTAGAAATAAAGTTATGAATAGAGTTTACCAACAAAAAAGGCTATCTGCCATCACAGAAAGTTAGTCTAACTTTATGGAAATTTTGAGAAGCTACTTGAAATAGTTGTTACAAGTCTTGTCACAAAAAATATCAATTCACACAAAATTTAATTTCCTCTAACATTTAATAAAGAGGTCAACATTATTATTTAGAAAATATATAAACTGAAGCACCTACTGTACATGTTATGCTAAATGATATAGATGCACAGGGTGTCTACACATTATGGAATTTGTGTATATATTAATATATTAATTTTACATCAATTATCAAAATGAATTATTTTTAACAAAATATATCTGAATAGTAAAACATGGTTTTGTTATATATACGAATACATTTTTTGTACATGAAATATATTTTTATATTGATAATAACTTTTTTCTTGTACCTATGAAATCTTATGTTCTGTACCCAGATATATGTAAATATAAATATTTTTATTTAATAAATTGACATTAGATATACTGATCATTTGTGTACTATATTGACAGCAGTTTTTTCTCCCTATATATACTTTTGTATGTATTATTTGTTACTTTATATTGACAGTTTGACTATATAAACACTTTTCTTGAATTTATTTAATCTTACATTTCATGATATTGTATAAGTGTTTGGTCAAATAAAGATGTTAATGTAAGTACATATATGTGAATTTTTTCATCTTTTAAGCTGTAGACACCTTGAAACAAAAATACTATGCATTGAAATCTATATCATCCATTTGATCTGCTTATTTAGGCTGAATGAAAATGGAAAGCTTTATAACTGAAGTAACTGATGCTGAAAATTTACCCTTTGCTTTTGACACAACTTATAAATTACATTAATAACATGGTTATTTTATATGCTATAGTGTTAAAATATCTTTAAAAGTGCTTACCAAAAACCTTAACATAAATAGAATACAATAAAATACTTGGTAATTGATTTTAATTCCAGTACTGTAAATAGTTTTCACTGTTCTGCCTTATTTTATTGTTTAGCTATATTTTAAAATTCTTCTCATCACTTACTATTTATTTTTTAATATGTTTATATACTAAAAAATGCATTTTTTAATATTTTTTATTATATTCATATTTATTACTCTTCAACAGTTCTGAGTATTGTAATTGACCTATATTAAGGCATATAGTGTGCTTTGTAATACATAATGATATTTGCTAAAGGTTCCTTATAAACAGGGTTCTCACAACCTATTGAGTTAAAAACTAGGGAACTAAAAATATATTAAAAAATCTTTTGAGTAAATTTGAATATTTAATTGTTTCCTATACGTTATTCTTTGTTATAATATATTTTTATATTCATCTAAAATTTATATTGAAAAAAATGCTCATTTAGCTCATATTTATATATTTGACAGTGTCACTTTTTACTTTACTAAATCTGTAAGTATGCAAACCTGTGACTCTTTGCTAAAGAACATGTTGATCTACTAACTCATGTACATCAACATCATAAATTATTAATCAATACATGTCGGGTTTTAAGAATCATGAGGCGATCGAAGGCTCCAAGTCAAAACCAAAGTCAATCAGCCAAGCTATTCAAGGTATATTTACATTTTATAAACTAATGACTATACATTTATTTATTTATGCTTTATTCTAAACCTTTTAGATTGATTCAGCATCACTTCCTTCAAGTTTATTAGCTGACATTGCTCAAAACAATAAAGGTACCTAATTCCATATTTTAGACTCTATACATTCATTAGGCTACAATATTTAACTAACACATATTTTCAGTGCAAGCAGTAGTACTGCCTTCAAAAGCAGCTCCTAAGCTATCAGCACCAGTGACTGACAGTGATACAAAGTATTTTAGTGTGGTCTATGGCAAGTTGTCTAAAAAGAAAGTAAGACCAAAACTGACACTTACTTTTATGATTTTTAATGATTTTATATCCTGTGTTTATTTTGTTTACAGCACAAATCGTGGGATGGTGATGGTAAACTTATTTTATTATATTTTTCTTGTTACTTCATTTACATTGTTAAACATGTATATATATATATATATATATATTCAATTTTAGGTCTAATGACAGTATCTGGGAGATGCGTTACTCTGATGGACATGGACGGTAAAATGTCAGTCACTTTTTTTATATCTTTGTGAAAATTAATTATAAATGAGTTGAAGAAAATAAGCATTCTGAAAACTTTAAAGATTTTAATAGTTATTATATGAAATGCGCATGCATCTTGATTACATGGCACTGTATATAAAGTACATTGAAATATAATTAAAACGTTTATTTTATTCGTTTTGTGATAGGATAATAAAGGACGACTTTAATTACGTGTTATCGTGATTAGTAAATATAGACCATTTTAGTCGATTCCATAAATAACTGTGTATAATTTTTGAAACATTTATGACAAAAATGCCTCCGTTTCAAGTAATAATTTTATAATAATGACTATAATCCCTTCAGCACCTCTGCTTTGTGTCTGTGTGTAGCGTTGGCCGAGGCAGCGGCTACAAGCTGGCCGACCTTTCTTCCTTGGAGGCGGGCAACACCCTCCCAGTAGGCGGGAAGGAGGTCGAGATCATGAACCTGGTGGCTGCGGATAAATTCCTCTCGGGCCGCTGCTTTCAAGCCTCTTCGGCCGCCGCTTTGCAGGACGACAGCACCCCTTCCCGGGCTCAAGGTGGGCTGTTGATGTAATGGACAAAGTAAAGACAGTATCAATATTTAAAGAAGCAGTACTCCTGCTTCCGATTAGCTTAACAAATGTCTCTCCATTATCAAAACACTGACCCGCCCTGTCCCGTCTTAACAAATGCCATCAATCTCTTCACCTCACAGCTCCTAATATGGACCTAAGTGTCCATCCAGTGGTCATCCACCTTAGGATACCGCGTACATGTTTAAGTGGCCTCCCCGTCCCACTGACAACTCTCATATCCACGGATTTCTGAACTCACTGTCGTCTAGGGCTCCCTTCCGTTAATGTGGAGCAGTCCTGCTTCAAGACTGGGGCTGCTACTTATAATCACGTTATTGCAAAGTAAACACCCCACGGAAACATTGTTATTACCATTAGAATACCATTGATAGGATGCTGATGGGCAAATCAATATTTAACAATTTAAAGTTTAGTAATTCACATACTCAATAAGGTTGATAAAAATATTTGTTACAGAATGTTTAAAGTTATATATTAAAACACATGATGAGTTTTACTTTAAAAAAAACTGATGAAATAAATGAAATCAGGCAATTAATGATTCAATCAAGAAAAGGAAGTTGGTTGTGTATATACAGTGTTACAATATATTATAGTTACAGTGTTTATTATTAATAATTCTATTTATAAAATGTTGTTGTTTTCAGTACTAGCGCCATCATTTGTACGAACAGGTTTTCGACCAGTTGGAAAATCCTCAAATATTTCGAATGTTCAAAAAGTAAGTGTCTACAAATCAATAATTAATATTTGAATAAGATTTAATAAAGCACAGGACTATTTCATTATTTTGAACAATATGTTTTGTAAAATTAACAATACTTTATCTGGATGATAATATGTGAACATTGACAAAAATTCCCAATAATTTCGTTAAATGATGGAAACAAACAGACTCATTATACATATATTATATTGATAAAAACGTAAATTTTTTCGTCAAAAAGGTTTATTGGAATTCTTAAAAGATAATTTCTACTGTGTGGGATCACCGAATTTTGTAACTCATTGCTTGTTTGTTATAACACATGAAATACACACATAAAAACATTGTGTCTAAATGGTTTCCACTTTCAGCCAATTGTGTCCAGATTCGACCCCAACGACGCGGATGCTCTGGTTATGCCGAGACCGTTACCCAAGCATATTGTACGTTCTTTGCTGCCACTTGATGGGGGACTGACCGTCTTATGGGGACTTAACATAATCGTAGAGAAGGGTTGCTCTGTAGTTGGCTAAGTATTCTGTAAACTGCGGCATCATGTCTAATTAATTAAACTGAAAGTCTGCAAGTTTGTCCATTTTTTTTCACTAACGATAAATATAATGAAACCAACATTGAGCTCTTTTAAAATGTTTGCATTTAGACCATTTGTACGTTTATCTTTGCCAAGCCTGTAGTTTCATAGAATAGCAGCTGGTTGGTTCACATTATATTGTGTAGCTCAGTTATTTCTACAGTTTTCTACTATTTTCAAAGTTTCGAGATCCTGTAAAACCAGAAAACAGTTTAGAATTTTAAATTCGGTTTTCTAGGCTTAGAAAAGTCATGAAATTTTGCATTGGTAATCAACCAATTAAATTTTTTGAGGATTTAAAAATAATTAATAAATTTGTTTACTTTTTTTGTTAGACTTAAGCGAAATTATAGAACAAAAATTCTTCAATATTCACTATTTTGGTGTCATTGAATCATTGAACTTTTTTAACATTGAATTTGATTATATAATTCATTATCATGCTATATTTGTCAATTTCTGTTTACTAGCAGTCCTGTAATTTTTTGTATATTATCAGTTTTTTTGTTATCATTTTTAAATATTAACTAATCATTTTATCGTTCCTCCCAACAGTGTTTATTTTCCTGTTTTGAGTTCTGAACCTTTCCTTTGTGCAGTCCGATGCAAATACACCACTTTCACAATTATACGACTGTATACTATCACTAGCCCCTACTCTAAAGGCGGCAAAGTCTGAAACCTCGTAACTTTTAAGCAACAGTTTAAACAGACACTTATAACTGGTAAGCGAGTCAGTTTTCAATCTCCTCAGTTGCCTCTAGCTTTGCCAACTATAAATGGCATCTGTGCTTGGCCAACACGATGTTCAAGTAGGTCAGATACCTTAACCAATTCAACAGCAAGATAATCAAGCATCACAGGGTCGCTGTATTTTATGTGCAAGAAGGAAGTTCTTGAAAAGGAAATGACGTACGGAATGCCAAAATTTGTTTTGTCCAGATCATGCCCAATACAAAGGCAACAATTGTGTTGGATTTTGTCCATTGTCGATAACTAAATGACCTCTACATATTTTGCATACCATGTATGTATCTTATTTTAAGTAGATTTACTTTAACAGTTGATTATGATAAGATAACTTATGATTTTGTTCTAATTTTATTGCTTAAAATTTAAAAGATGCATTTGCATTGGCTGCACAAAGCTTGCAAAATAATTAGCTGCTCAAAGGAAAGGTTAACTCAGCCTAGTTGTAACATTACAAACGTATTGATTATTATTATTATTTTAAACAGTATGAGCATAATCGTGAGGGCCTATCAGTCGCCGATGTTGTGGTTGATCCCCATCTTTCGGCACAGTTGAGGCCACATCAACGCGAGGGAGTTACCTTTCTCTACCGCTGTGTTCTTGGTATGATGCCGCATAACGGTTGCGGCGCCATCCTTGCGTGAGTGAAATAGATGTCTTATTGCATATACTACTTACCAGTAGATGAATTATTATATTACGTATTTTAAGATATTATTTTTTGTGCTAATCATTAATTTGTCCATAAAAGTAATTGTTCTATTCAGTATTAACATTATTTTCAAATCTAAGTATAAAATGGTTGCTTTATTGCATTCATGTTGTGTACAGTACTAAATGATGTACATTAATCTTGTTTCAGAGATGAAATGGGTCTCGGTAAGACACTTCAATGCATCTCTCTTGTGTATACATTGCTGACACAAGGACCCTACGGAGGGAAACCTGTTGTGAGGAAGTGTTTGATTGTCACGCCTGGCAGTTTAGTTCAGGTGTGTGAGAATAGTTACCACTCATATTTATGGGTTTTGAATAAAGAATATTAAAAAAATATATATTTATTATAAATTAAAGTTATTTTATGTATACCTGGTACGGTATGGACAAGTTGAGAAAGTCACGGAATTTACAATAAAGCTGTGCTGTAGTAGGTACTTCAATGTTTTAGAAGCCATGGTATTATAATATAATCTACTAATCATAACAGATTTCCTCAATCAAAAATAATTTAATAACATTTATATTTGTGCTTCTTTATTAACTGTTCTTAAAGTATATGTTTAATAGATTTCACAAATAAAATGTGCAAAATTGCAATCATATATATGTATATATATTAAAAATATGAAATAAAGTTTTGAAATATTACTTTCAATTTCTTTAAAAAAACTAAAAGCAATATAAGTATGTCCTTGACATTATGTAATAATCACTAATTGTTATTCATTTTCGGAATCATATGTCAATACATACATTTATCTAAGTTTTATTGCTGACTATCTACTCATGTTTAACAACCTAAGAAATATGTCCTGTTTATATATTTCAGAATTGGAGTAAGGAGTTCCAGAAGTGGTTGGGCTCCGAACGTTTAACGGTGTATTATGTTTCTGCTGATAAGAAAGTTGAGGTAAGATGCCAAATTCTTCGTTTCAACTATTCACAATCGAATCTGTACGTGAACAGAAGATAAATGTACCGAAATTTATCGTTTGTGTAACTGAAGTCCCGAATCATGAACACTTGATAAAATCGTAAAATATTGTAATATGTTATTCTTTTAGTATCTTAGTAAAATACACATTAATCCCTATCAAATAAAGATTATCCAAATGTTCATTGAAAATTGTCGCTTTAAAGTTAGCATCAGTTGTTTTTTTATGAAAAAAAAGAATATTTGAGTTTTTTAATATTATAATTTGGATAATGTGGACCTTTATGAATTAGACATACTGCTATTTTTATTATGTGAGTTATTTTGTTGTAAAATCCATGAAGATAATTAATTTTCAATAAGACTAGGTAGTGGCGGCTCAACTTTAGTTAACATCTTTCAATATATCAATTTAACTTTACTGATGTTCAAAACTCCCGGTCTCTCTCATTATTGCCTGTCCCCCTGTCCTGTCCTGGTCCGCACAGGAGTACCTCCGGTTCCCCACCCAACCAGTGGTTGTAATCTCCTACGAGATGTTCCTTCGTCACGTGACCTCGCTCGCCAAGCTCCACTTCGATCTAGTCGTCTGCGATGAGGGACATCGACTCAAGAATGCTGCCATTAAGACTTCAACGGTGGGTGCTCCGGGCTGATTTACCGGATATTTCGAAATTATTTTTAACGCACATTAGCCCATCCAAAATGGCTATGACCCATCTAAAATGCCTTTGACCCATCTAAAATGCCTATGACCCATCTAAAATGCCTTTGACCCATCTAAAATGCCTATGATCCATCTAAAATGCCTATGACCCCTTTAAAATGGCTATGACACATATAAAACAGTTGGAATGCTCATACACAAAATTATTTATTAATCAGTCGGTATTTTTAAAATAAGTATTAAGTGAATATCATACAATGATCATGAACATGGTGACCACACATGGTCTAATTATTCTTACTCCTTACTCCTTATTTTAAATTGATTGTTTTTAAATTGAAGATTTAACGTCAAATAGCTACTTTATAAGAATATTGCAAATATACGCCCATATTATATGTTTGATGAGATGCTTTAAAGTATAGATGATGAAAAAATCGTCAATTTTTCAGACAAAGTATTATTTCAGTAGTAAACCTGTCGCCACGTTACAACCATCCGAATACACATCGATTGATGCCAGTTTATTTGTATTTTCGATCAATTGATTATTGATCGTTTTATACGAAAATTTAAACGTTCGATTTAAAAGTAGTGATATGAGAAACTCTGGGCCACGCTAGCTATATTCTATAAGAGATCTACCGCAACTGTAGTTAACTGGTTCAATCTGACGACAACCAACCCTCATCCCCCCTTCACCTTCCCACTCAGGCGCTGGACAGTCTACCAACCCGACGTCGAGTCCTGCTCACCGGAACACCGATCCAAAACGACCTGGAGGAGCTGCTAGCGTTGGCGGAGTTCTGCAACCCCGGACTTCTGGGCGGCAGCAGTGGCGCCTTTCGTCGTCTCTTCAGGTGGGTCGATAGTCTGTTCATGCTGTCCGCTTTGTTGCAGTTTCTAACGGTTCTAATGAGGACATAAACAGTAACGCTTTTTAACTTCATGACATTACAAATGAGAATATTATAGATATAGATTTTTCTACTGATTTAGATTGGCTAACCCGACTATTTCAGTGACATTTTTGTAATGATTTTGTACTCACTGCAATTTATACTATTGTATATTATGTTTTCAACCAGATCAGGTAATTTAATGCAATAACAATCATTATACAAAACGCGACAATACTTTACAAATATACAAATAAGTTGCAGATAAATAAAATTTAATCCTTTTCAATCCTTTTTTTATTTGATCAAATTGAATATCTTTTGGTAACAAATTGTTATCTATTAACATTATCTGAATTATTCACCTTTCAAATGTGTTATGTCGTAAAATAGGTATTGATATTTTTTTGGTTTTGAAAATCTTGTAATTTT
This sequence comes from Coelogynopora nodosa, assembly GCA_034780555.1. Classification (NCBI taxonomy): domain Eukaryota; kingdom Metazoa; phylum Platyhelminthes; order Proseriata; family Coelogynoporidae; genus Coelogynopora; species Coelogynopora nodosa. The sequence goes on along the minus strand of JAUZND010060751.1, from coordinate 1,441 downwards.
TTAATTAGAAATTAATTGGGTTTGATAATATGATTTCTATGTACAGACAGAAATGTTATCGGGAATTTAGATTTTAAATTTTATAGAACAATTCAATAATTGTTGTAATTACTTTGAGTTACGGTAACAATAATTTATTTAATGTTCAGTCTAGAAGAAGGTAAACGTAATATTTCCATATTCATTATATTATGGGATTTTATCAGAGTTTTTAAAAGTAACACGTTTAAAATGCTTTTTTTCTCAGTTTGAAAAGAACTAAACAGTGCATATAGTCATGTTTCTCTATAATTCCGAGATATTTGGAGAACGGGGTTTTTTCCGTCATTTAAAAATTCTATTAGTGTATTATAAATATATGTTTTTAATTTCTGAAAATATATTTCATTGCATTGTTTAAAGTGCCTTGAACTTTGTTATACATTCGAATTTTGTTTCAAAAATATTATTTTCATGCCATAATTGTTAAAAATTATATCGGTGAGGCATTAAAAAAATTTACGTCAATGTAACACTTTGATTTGTAACAATAAACGGTAGAAAGAGCTTAATTGAAACATTTGCTATAATTTATTATTTAAGGAGAAAATATCGTTTCATTGTGAAATCCCTTGTATTGTTGTTCACATTAAAAATATCACTTTTAAACTTCTTTAAGGAAGTTGCACATTTAAATACCTTTTATATAAATAAAAGCCAACAAGTATTTCGATATCAAGTAAAATAAATAATATAACCACATTATTATCTAAACAAATCATATCAATCGATGTTATTAACTGCTACAGTTACGTAACTTCAACGATATATTAAGATCATTAAAAAATATCAATCGAAAACTTAAGCATGATAAAGCGCCAGGGACGATAAGATTTATGAATGGGATACAACTGAAACTATTTTCATTGCATTTATAAATATAGAAAATGATTCATTGTATGTTAAAGATGATAATTGAAATGATTGGTGAACTGGTCACTTCAGCGAGCCCATCCTTGCGGCCAGACAGCCCGGCGCCAGTCACGAGGAGAAAAGTCTGGGTGCCGAGCGGGCGACTGAGCTGACACGGTTGACTGGACTGTTCGTGCTGCGCAGGACTCAACTGGTTAATACCTCCTATCTGCCGCCCAAAGGTGGGTTTACGTCTGTTATTTGTCTATAAGTTAGGGTTTACGTCCGTTATTTGTCTATAAGTTGGGGTTTACGTCCGTTATTTGTCTATAAGTTGGGGTTTACGTCTCACTGTTATTTGTCTATAAGTTGGGGTTTACGTCCGTTATTTGTATATAAGTTGGAGTTTACGTCTGTTATTTGTCTATAAGTTAGGGTTTACGTCCGTTATTTGTCTATAAGTTGGGGTTTAAGTCCGTTATTTGTCTATAAGTTGGGGTTTACGTCCGTTATTTGTCTATAAGTTGGGGTTTACGTCTCACTGTTATTT
>JAUZND010060740.1:6868-18218 GCA_034780555.1 Coelogynopora nodosa | reverse complement strand
AGTCATCAAAAAAAATGCGTGGGCGGAGGGGGGGTGATCTAGAGCGCATCCTTCTATACTACTTATAAATATATTTAAAAATATATAAAAATATTGAAAAACACCGAAAATGTGTTTCCTATATAGAATAGAAGGTCAAACAATAACGTCACTGCTCCTCACTAAAACTATGACGTCACTGCTACCAACCCACATGACATTGGCTAATCCGCGTGTTTTGAAGTTTCAGCTCAATGAGATATAATCTTTCTATTAACTTTTAATAACAGAAAGTAATTCAATAATTCCATGATAAACTTCACTGAATTTGTTCAACATATATGATAATACAAAAAAAAATCGAAATCTCTTTATACGAAAACAGTATAAAAAAGAAACTTAACATTTTAAATATATAAATTTAGTACAAATATATAGAAACATGAACTTATTGCTTTTTGCTCTCTATGTTACTGATTGCCAATTCAGTAATCAAAATGACTGAAGGTTATCAATTTGCTGATGATATCATAACGATTATTTCATGGAAATAATCCCATTGCTTGGCCAAACAAAAACTCAATACTACATTGCAAAGATTCAAATCATATTCGACTGAAAAACAAACTGACTGTCCAACCTTCTAAGATACAAATTCTTTGGTACGGAACAACACATAAACTCAAAACAACACCTCCCAAAAATATAAAATTAGTAAAAACTGATTTGAGTTATGCAAAATCGATCAGTATACTTATAGGGTTACGAATGATCCCAGTATCACGTGGATACCTAATTGTGAAGCTGTGTGCAGAAAATCATTTTAGCCATCCAAGCAATCCGATGAGCAACTCGACACCTATACCACACCGATCTGCTGACAAAAATTTCTTTGTCCCCATCTAACGTACTGTCAGACTTTATTTAGAGAAACTATTATAACAGTCAAAGAAGCAGTTTAACGCAGGGGATCTATTGTCGCAGCAAGAGCCATCATGAGATAGATTGAATCTACAAAACTACGAGCATGCTCAAATAGCCAACAATCGAGGAAAGACTGTGACTAACCTTCGGAAGTCAACGGACTAACGCGGAAGTCAAGGTTAGTCACAAATTGAGGACAGCAGGTCTTCCAGAGGGTCTAATGAACCAAATGTCAACGGTATCTACATTGAAGAACGAACCATGTTCTGACAGAGGAAAGATTAACACGAATTAGAACTTTGAGGCAATTGAAAATGACCGTAACACACTTATAAATAGGTGAAACATTATTTCACCATTGGGAGACACAGGCATACAACAAACTTTGTGTTATCTGAACGGAAGAAAATTCCATCTTGTTAGCAATTTTTATATGCATGTATTTATCTACAGGCATACACATATCTGTATCATTTTCATATTGATATTCATATTCCGTATTTTGCACAAAAAAGCATTATTTTTTTATTTTTTGAATACAATATAGTACAATAAGAATACAATATTATCAAAATAAAACTTATTAAAACTTATGCAAAAATATTTCCTAGTGACCATATATATATTTACCGTTGAAAAAACCAAAATCTGTAATTGAGACTAACATTTCTACACAGAAAATGTATAGCTATCCTTAAATAGTTATACAGATAGTAATATGATAAAATACCAAAATATTATACATAATTGTTATAACAATCCTTACAAAAGAAGTCATAGTTGATTTTTAGCCATTTGATTGCAATTATGAAGTACAATTATAAGTCTAATCAATTTAATTATACAGCTCTAATATAAAAAGATTAAATGTATCGGTAACAGTTTAAAAATATTCAACTTTTTAAATATTAGATTATATTAAATAATCTAGTTTAAAACATATAACATTTCATACATGCCTAATTGGTAAATAACAGCATTGTATCAACCGGTTCTTAGCTCTCAAAGAAACAGACTATACGGACATGGATGTAAAAATGTTTATCTTTGAAGTATTACCAGTAAGAAATACCGAAAGGCAAAATTATACAAAAGAAATATTATATAAAATGTAAGCATTATACGGCTGCATTCTTTAACTTCATATATGGTTACTAAAAACGCCGGCAAATAATGAATAGAAACGTATAGCGCCATAGCAAATGAGTTTAACACATTATAGCTATTGTAAGGAAAGAGGAACCTTCCTAGCACCCCGATAGGAAATACTTGAGCTATGACACCAACACAGATATGTTGTAATATTTTGTAAGAAGTTCAAGGTTATAGATACAAAACGGCCATGTTTTTACATCGTACTCTTCAGTGCACAAAAAAATATATAAATAGTTATATGTGCATATTAAACCTCCCCAAATATTTTTACTTTCATCGCTGTGTCCGTGAGTATCGCAGTTTGTTTAAAATTACAAGTTTTGATGTCACTAATATTTTGGTATAATGTTTTAATTAATTAAACTGTTCCTTAGAAATTAGTCAAATGTTGTCGTAATTTTAAATCATCAGCATTTCCCGAGAACCAGTATTGTTATGTAAATTTTAACAATCTTTACGATTATTATTACTTATCTTCCCGTTACTGGAATTATTATTTTCATAATAACAATATATATTTAGTAATACATTTATTCATCTATCTTTTAATGAGAATTGCTTTTTTCATATAATGTTACGTAATAATTTTACCAGTCAGTATCGTAATCGATTATTTCTCTGGGAGTTTGGTGTCGGGGTGCCTATCGGACGTTGTGCCCCACCCCCAACCCAACGAAAATATTGGTACCATTTTCTAACTCTTGCATTTTTAATATTGCTAGACAAATATTTTAATTTTTAGATTACTCTATGAAATAATGGTGACATGTTGTGTATTATGAATTCTGTTTCATCAAAAGGTAAATATATAATATATAACCGTATAGAGGAAGGAATGTAGCATATAATGTACCTTCAATGTTTAAATATACATTATTATTGTTATGCTAAACGGTACTAGTTGATTATGCAATACACTTAGTTATATTATTTCGATTTACATATATTGACATTATAAATAATTTATGCGTGGTTCTATCTAAAAGGATTGTTACAACAAATGGAAATGTAATTGTTATTTTAGGGTTAATATTTTGATATACAATAGATAATAGATATTTTATGACAAATATTAGCTGAACAATTACAATTTTAAATTATTAAATTGTACAACTTAAATTTAGGTTGAAAGATATATTTTGTGATTTAAAACAATTAATAAAATATATGGTATTGAAAATAAATATTTTTATTCCCTATGTAAACTTTTCGTGTTTTTTTAATTTTTAGTTGAACATATAAAAAATATATTTGTCGATATTTGAAATAAATTAAATGTATAAAAATTTATTATTTTACAAAAAAATAATGATTGCTTTCTTTTTTTGCGTATATATATCTTTTATATTATTTGTATACTGTTTTTAAGATCTTTCTTTGATTTGATTTACTTTTGTTTAATTAATTTATATTTATTAATATTTGCATCATTCATGTATTTATTTTATTCATAATTATATTCTCTGTTTTTATTTTACTTTAATACTTATAAAAGCACAAATCACTTTTTTAAAATGTCTTGTTTACTTGAATAACGAAAAAACATATTTTCTATGGAAAATTGTCATATTTCTGTTGGTTTTATTATTTATTTATTTACAAAAACCTATATTTTTCTCGTGTAGATATTTGCTCATGATCAAGCGTTATTTTAAATGGATATATCCCGCCACAGTTAAACGATATTCTGCCGGATGCATTTAATGAATGCCAGAACTGATCATGTCAATTGTTAGGAATGCAACCCACCATATCCGGATGAATAGGTATAAGCGCAAGAAACGTGATCAACGTGATTTAGGTTCATTAGCTTGGTACAGAGAGAAAAGTGTGCAATGTCTCATCTACATTGGCGGGATATTATTCACTTCAGAAATGTGAAAACAAGATGAAAGCAAAATGAAAGAATTAGCTATTTTTTCTAAATTAAAACCTTCGGTCGACAGTAAGCCGATTATATGTTGTATGTAATTTGCTTACTGTCAATATGTGGTTTTATAATAATAATATAATTATTGTATTATATATGTCTGAGATGTGATTTTTTTGTTTAAGTTTATAAAATGATAAGATTTTAAGATTTCAAATCTCTTTACTATATAATTTTTGACATACATACATTATTTTGTTTATTAACTTTAATTTTGTTTGCTTCAAATACTTGAAAAATTATAATTTTGACTATTCTTGTAAACCATAATTTAAACTCGTTTTAAATGACTATTAAAACAATTTTATTAGTAACAAAATGAAGTTAGTCAACACCATTATAGCATGCAGAACTCTAGATATATAAGAATAATATATTCGTGTTGTAATATATTTCATGCAGCATTCTTTTAGTTCTAATTTAAGTCAAACTTGTACATTTCGGTTGCAGCGTATGACTGTGCTCTTGTTGTTTATTATCTTAAAATTCAGCCATGAGCTTAATTACATTATTTGTATTGAAGGCGTATAATGCTGAAATAATAATAAAATAACATTAATTTAACAATTTTAATGATGCTTATGAATTATAGTTTTTACAAAAAAATCTTATTATTTAAAATAATTTTTTTAAAGAATTAATAACATTTGTAATCTAATTTTTTGTGTGAATTCAAAAATAATTATATAAATATAAAAAGTATTTTAATTTATTGGTTGCATGTCAAGTCAATTTCTTAAATGTGTTTTTTCCATTATCTAATTTTTCAAATTCTATGTGCTAAATGCATCTTGTCAAAGACATACTATTATATTTTCAAATGTATTTTGTTCCATTGTAAAAATGTATATAATTATTCCATTGTAAAAATGTATATAATTATTCCATTGTAAAAATGTATATAATTATTCCATTGTAAATGTTAATGAAAATTGATTGATTTGTAATAATACAAAATAAAAGTTTATTATTTGCTAAATACATTTATAAAGTCAAAAAGTTAATTATTGTTTTTTAAATTTTGTGTATTGTTATTTATTATCCAATTATTTATTAATCATTATTCTTTTGTAAAACATATATTTTTTATAGTCAATTTTTTCAATATTGGTAAATGTCGATTGTCTTTTTACCAAATCTTTTTTTGATCAAAATTCTATGGAATACTTATTTTAAATGTTCACAATTTATTGATTTAAATAAATAATGTAATTGGTTAATTCTTTCCAACAGATAGTTGCCTTCACATAATGTTAATTTAATAAAAACTGTGATTTATTGTATGTTTTATTTATATTTATATATTTGAATAATTGTAGTGACTATCTTCTTTCTTAACGTAAATGTTAAGAACTTCATTTTTAACATAAATATTCTGAGACGCTATAATTTAACAATATGAAGAATTATTGAATATCTTATGAACATATTTACAACACATTCTTATACAGTATAGCACAGACTTCTAATTGAATAATTTTAATTTCAGATGTTAACACATGTTTTTAAATGATAATCAGAATCATCTTAACTATTCGTATACTGTTGCCAATTTCTTTATTAAACTAAAAAAAATCAATAGTTGTCATTCGGCAAACAAATCCAAAAACGTAGCATAACAGTAGTAAATCAAATTCCGCAACAAGTCGTAGTCCGAAGTCTTTCGCGTAGTTTCGTCCATATAGTGCAATGGCTATCAGTGGTTCGGAAAATCCATTTGTCGCCTCCAAAAATGGACTCGGAAATATACCAAAGCGAAGATCGTGTAATGTGTTCGGTGGCTGATTACTAGTTAAAATCACTTGTGGGTAGGTGAATGTGTCTTTACTGAAACTTCCATCCAGGTAAAAATAGTCAAATTTTGTTCTACTGTGCTCCACAATTTCACCGCACGATTGCATGAGATTAACGAGCCTACACTTGAGAACTAAACAGACTTCAAGGTAACAGTTCTCAGAGAAGATGTGCATTCCGGTGTATGCACCAATGGCGAATGTTTCCATCATCCGTGAACCCTTTATTGAGTAATTGGCAAAACAACAGAATTCCCCACTACATACATGTGCTAGTTCGCTGCTGGAACGCAGTTCTCTAAAATTGAACGCATCATAAAATATGTCAGCAAACCGTTCATTTCGAAAGCGCGTAGATTTGTCAATGATGGCAGAATACGACAATTGTCTCGCGGGTGGAGCTGCGAAGTTTTCCATGGTCATAAGAGATCGTGGACTTTGGTAAATTTCAGCAAGTAGTAAGCTGTTATAAATGGTTATATTACGATCCGTGTGTACTATGGGACTGTGTATTGAGTAAACTCCACTTCCAAAGATGTTCCTCTCTGGATAGTAAGAATTGGCAACAAGAAGATTCACCCGATGTCGCTGGGCCCAACCGGTATGAAGGTGTATCGCAGAAAGCAGGGGAGGTATGTTTTTCCATACCGTTGGACAGACAACGTGATCAACTTGTACAGACGTAAGTAAGTCAGCTTGAAACAATAGTTCAATACCGGTAAATATGGCAAATGTACCAAACGTAGTTCTAAATGATGCCAACGCTTTGCTATTTAATTTTGGAGTATCGTACTGACCTTGGGTGCTTAGGAAACCTTGCTTATAGTGCTTTGCAACTAGACATCCCTGACGATTAAATGCGACTATTGTATTGTAAATCGCCTTTCCATCTCTGGCGCACGTCGTGTTAAGATTTCCCACTTTAGGGCATTCCTTGACGTCACCTATTCCGACAACAAGATATATTTTTTTATCATAAGCAATACACGAGAATGCCTTAAATATAGAATTAGTGCCATTTTCCTGTTTGCACGCACACACACGGGAAGAATTATTAACAGAAGGAATGTTTTCCAAATAAGGTAGCAATGCTCTTCTAAACAATCCGGGTCCTGAAACACCTTCTTCGGGGAAAACGATAATTTTTGCCCCTGATTTCGAAGCAATGTCTGCCTGACGACGATAGACGGCAATATTATGTTCAGCTATCTTCCAAGCTTCGTCCCTCGTTAATGGGTCTGTTTTACTCGGTTGACTGAAAGGTCTGTGTTCATAAATTGCAACACGAAATTTCATATTTAATGGCAAAACTTGAATAGCCAATTCCAAAGTCAAATTTGCAAAAAAAAAAATTTTAACGAATGTAAGATGGACCATTATACGAATATAGGTGAATAGTTTCCGAAATTGATGAATGGTTTTTTATCTCTCTGCGCTAGAAATTGTGTGTTTTGTCTTTATTCTAGTATAGTCACATAGCTATTAACATGGAAATCAATAACTCGATTTAGCTGGGGCGAGTTTTTCTTACAGAAAATGTTGAAACATTTACTTGCGCGTACGATGACAATATAATATATTATGGGAGATGCATTTTAGTTTGGTCGTTAGTATAAGAGTAAGAATAGTGAAAACTGCAGTTAGTTATTCGTTGAGAAAAGAAAGAATCGGTCGACTACTTGTCTGTCATTTGTCCTGCCGTAAAAGTTTGAAAACTAAATATTTTCAATGTGACCGTGATAAAAAACCTATATATGCCAGCCAGTTTCAATCAGGGAAATTCTGTTATGTTCAAATAGATTCTTATAATATGCAATAAAGAAACATAATACATATACATTACAAAACAATGCTAATAAATAGAAATTTTGTTTAATTGAGAAAACCATGTTCATTGTAAAAAAAAGTATTGGAACTAAAAAAATTTTGTAGAATTGCTGTTTAAATCGTACAATTATTTATATTCTGCCTGTCAAGTATTTATGTAATTGCTATTAATAACAATACCGCATAACATACTCATATCATAAATAAAAAAAACATCATTCACATTATACAATTAAACTATTTAGCTATTTAACATTTCAAAATGCCATTATTGTTTCACAAAATATTTATTAGTAGGCCTATGTTTTGCAAATTAAAGATTTTAAAGAAACAGAAAAGACGAAGTTATTTATTCATTTAATTTAGGTGATTGTAAATATTTATTAAAATTAGCAATAATACTTCAGTCAGCACCAAACTTGCCTAAAGAGGTGAATTTACCCCCCTGGTAGGAAAAGGATAAAAATAAGGGTGACTGAGAGAAAAAGAGAAAAAAGAAGAGGGAAGCGGATAAAAAAAAGAAAAAAGAAGGAAAAGCGAGAAGAAAGAAATGAGCGAGGGGAGATTCAAAATGAAATCCCCACCCTTGTAAAAACTGCTGGGTAGGTTGGTCAGCACTAAACAAAATTTTTAAATTCTTAATTTATTCTGACCCTGTTTTCATACATCCGAAGCTATCATTTTTTTTGTCACATATTCAAATTTTTAAATAAAATTAAAATTGCAGTATCTCTATATATTATCTCTCTATGTAGGTTTATAATTAGGGTCAATCACATATTATATAGGTAAGAACCGAGGGGTGGGTGAGTGGTTTCAATGTTGTGTTATTATGAATTATAAGGGTGGGGTGGTAATATCGACTAATCCGGTTATTTACCGACCTTTTATAAAAAATTATACGAATAACGTTCTTTTACTTAACTATGCATGTACAGATGTGGGGTACCCATCGATGCTATCGATACATACCTAAATGGAAAATTAGGTATTTATTTAAATGATTTAATACTTATCTACGACAAATACATTCATTTAATTAAATGAGTAGTGTTATCAATTGCTATTGTACTATTAATGCAATAAATAATTTTATTTAAAACAAATGACTATATGTGACAATTGTTTGCATTTAGGCAGATGCAAAATGTCGTAATTGTAAAATTTCAAAGGTGATCCGTGCATGATATGTGGTCATCATTTTAGGTGGTCAAAAATCCGAAGTGTTAAATAACACTTAAGCCTACAGTGTGGGTTGTTCGGTATTTTGTTATTTCGCATAATAAGAATGGGGTAGTGGGGTAAAATGCCAAATTCTGCGTTATATAATATGTGAACAACCCCTTTAGACACATGAAACGCCATTTTTTAAACATTACTTGTTTTCAACTCTAAAGCGTTTAGACCTGTGCTTACCAAGCGCGACGCGACGCGACGCGGCAATGGATGTTAAAATATTTAAACTTTTTTGCGACGCAGCGCGACGAACTAAATAATTTTATATAAATTATAGGTGTGTTGACAGTTATTCCTGGTTATGAATATGCAGTAACTTATGTAAAACATTGAAATATTATTCTCTTTTATTTTATGAGTACGTTATATATACCACATTTAAAAATAAATATTTACACTATACCACCTCATTTAAATAAATAAAAATAATATGTTTGTATGTTTAAGCTATTTCTACAGTATTTTAATAATAGTTAGGACTGTTAGCAAATAAATTAAGTATGTTTCATACACAACTCCCCAAAGTTAATCTTCCTCCCAAAAAATAAGCTAAATTATTTATATTTTGGTTATCTGGTTCGTGTTTTTCTTTATATAAATAACTATAGGCCTATATTTTTTATATCATGGTCTAAAACCCTTTAAAATGATTAACAATGCTTATTGTTATACGAGTATTATTGTGATTATATTAAATATAATTAATATTGTTTTAATTGGAATAAGTATCAATAATGCGACATCTTCGGCTTCCATAGTTAAAATGTTTATATTTTATAGGTTTCCCCTTTTTTATCAAAATGTTTACAAAGATTTTACGATTGTACAAGCCTTTACACTTTGTGTTGCAACACTTTTCTCCATAGGTACCTTGTATAGAAATAAATAAGTGATAAAGGGATCGATTGCAGACCGTTTGTTGACGGTGATATAAAAACTATCGTATATGTTTAATTTTATAGTTTCTACAATATTATCAAATTATCTCACCCAAGAAATCTTTGAACAACAATTAATACAAACCATGGTGGGACGAGCGTATGCTTAAGGCTAGTGCAAACTAGGGATCATTTGAAGAAGGCTAACATTGCAGATCCAGAAAGGTGAAAGGAAATAGGTACAGAATGATACGATAATCCAAACAAGATTTAAGAAATGAAACAATCATGAAAAGATTAACATGAATCCCATGAATATATTAGGAGAATCATCGCTAGAATGAATGAATGGTTATAACTACAATGAAATCACTAACTGAAAAATAAAGAGAAGAATAAATAAATAAAATAAATTGCGTACACTTCTGCAGATTGCAGACAAAGAGGACTGTAGGTTGGAGTCTGAAAATAAAGATAGAATGCATCAAGTAACGTAAGACAAGAATCAGAGAATGAATTTAAAATGAGATATTTAGAGTTTTGAATGTTAGTTATAATCAGCCTATGAAAAGTAGGTACCTGCTATAGCTTATAAGGAGGAATTCCTCTGATGTAGAGTGGTAAACTTACGGAAATATATTCTCAGAGACAAATTAATCATATAGGTACTGTGAGTTGGAAAATTAATATTAACTATTGGTGACAAACAGGCCGAGATACTGCAGGTTGAAGATCAAACCACTGATTAAATATGGATTGATCAAACAGAGTTTTAAAAAATCACCTGAACTCAACAAAGATCCAAAACATAACATTGCTGCATATATGGCCTTCTTATACGGGTTTTAACAGCGGACAACGAAAAGAAACGTGTAAACTCTTTTCTATATGTGTGTGTGGAAAAATGGGTTGACGAAGACGTTGCTGAAGTTAGGGATACCAAGATCTTTTTTAAAGTACGTAAATAAATTCTTCACGAAAATGTTAAAATTTCGAAATACAAAAAGTCAGAATGGAAGATATAACCTGCAAGGAGCGTTTGTTTAAAACAGGTTCAGTAAAAATAGAAAAAAGTAATTAATTATTTGCAATTTGAAAAATTCAGTTATTCATGGCAATTTATTATTAATTTTAAAATAAATTTATATAAAATAATAATGATATCTAATTCAACATCACTTGAAAAATTAACAAATAATAAATATAGCCCAGTGAAATAAAAGCATCTATAATTTCTTTTGCTAAATTGTTGTATTGAATAGAGGTATTGCTATTTGTATTGTATTCTGCCATGGTATGTATACAGAGTTTGTCAAAGATAAATTTGCATAAAATTCAGAAAATTACGGAGAAAACTCCACAAATTAAGAAATGAGGAAATCACGTTAAGGTGAGTGACAGATGACGTCACCAGATAATAGAAAGGAATGAAAAAGCGTATAGAGAAGCAGTTGCAGTTGAATAGAGTGCAACCGAGAAAGAAATTGATTGAAAGGAATCAAGAAACATCACTATTGCACCTCACTATTGCACCTCATTATTGCACCTCACTATTGCACCTCACTATTGCACCTCACTATTGCACCTCACTATTGCACCTCACTATTGCACCTCACTATTGCACCTCA
>JAUZND010060729.1:0-18219 GCA_034780555.1 Coelogynopora nodosa | reverse complement strand
CCCCCCCCCCCCCCAGAGAGACAGTGTGCGGTTCAGTTCTAGATCGACGTGTACTGTCGGGTTACCATCGGGAGGAAGCGGGCTTCTACCTCATCGTAAATTAGATTGCCTTGATGGGAATAACATCCGGCCAAATAAGAGTTGAACAGATCAAAGTGATTATAAGACCCAAAAGAATAGCATAAGTCAATAAAAACTGTGATGGAATCAATCAGAATCTAGATTTTTCTTTAAAAGAATCTGTATTGAGAAACAGTTGTTAATTATTTGCTTAACAGTGTCAGCTGAAAATGAAAAAATATACTTCAGCAACTATTACAATTTATAACTAGACTGTGATATAAGTAAAACTATTGCAACAATAGACCTCTACATTTTCGGGCTGATTTAGAAAATACGTTTAAAAAACTGATGAACGATATCTACATTGTACACTACTTTTGAAACAGCAGTAATATAAATAATTGTATGTTATTAATCTCGAAATATGAACAAGTTAAGAAAATAAACATGGTTGAGATTATACGTGAATTACCAAATAGTTATTTTTTGACAAAAAAGTATGTGAATAGTATAAAGTTATTACGTGATTTTTTTAATATATGTTAATTTATTTATTTCTACATTAAATAAATTTATACATTGAAAATAATTGTTGTCAAGAAAGCTACCAAAAATATGTCTAAATTTAAAGTGGAAAATTATGACAGTGACGTGTTATGTTATAGTGTAGAAGTTGCCTAACTCGACATTGGATATAACGACAATTTGTGTAAATCAAGACCTTTTTCATGAATTTATACCACTGTTATAATATTATATTTAACGATATTTTATAATTTTTTGGTAAAACATGCACAAATATTGTTGTAAATCTATATGAATATACGTTATTTTGTTCGTTTTAAGATGTAGACACCCTGAATAAATATATTTATGAGTTTCTAAACTGACAAAACAAACTAGATATAATTTTGGTTTTGTGATAACAGTTCAGCATAAATACAGCTATTTGAAATAAACAAATTATTGTAACTTAGTATTTCAGCCACCTGACTCCCAGTATCCACGCTCTGCAGCGGCTGCCCGGTGAGTGTGTTCCAGAACTTGATGCACCTGTCAGCAGTACCCCCGCCACTGGCCAGCAGACCGTGCTGGTGGGGGGACCAGGCGATCGCCTTCACCGCGGCCTAGTGATCCTCATATACGAGCAGAGGACTGTTGCCGCTGGTCGCGGCTCTGGAGCTGGAGCTGGAGGAGCTGGAGGAGGACGCGTTGAGGTTCCACACCAGCAGGCGGTTGTCGTTACCACCCGAAGCGAGGTGCTGCTGGTCAGGGGACCACTTGAGGCCGCACACCTGTGTTGGTTGGAGATGGGATGTCGAATGTCTTTTATAATTACAGTATACTAACTACCACAACTTTCGTATCTATGTACTATACAAATAGTTTGGATATTTGACTGCTATTCACTGTTTAGAATTCCCTGAATAATTCAGCGTTTCCACGCTTTTTCCAAGATAAATTTCCATGACTTTAAACAAAAATCCAGGATTTGTTAAACAAAATGTGTGTTTATAATAATGCTCACACACAACTTTGATAATTTATAAATGGCATCCTCCACCTAACTCTCGTGGAGGTGGATATGCTTATTGCCTATCATGTTCGAAACATGTACAGTTTGATCATTTCTATTACAATTATTTTTTTAACGATTTTCCATGACTTTCAATGATTTTTCAACAAAATGTTGTCTGAATTACTAATTGAACTAACGAAGTTCACCTGACAAGAAAAAACGAGTGCTTCTTTCGTTTTTCTACTAAACAAAACACACATATTATGTTTCTTTTAAAAGCTAATATAAATATAAGCTTTTAAAATATAATAATTTTCAAATTAATATATGACATCATAATATATACTTACTGCATTAAAATCAATACTAAATCAGAAATTAATGAACAAAAGCTTTCATTTTCCGATTGTTAAATTTAGTTAACTCTTACATCTATAAAAAATGGAAAATTCATACTTTTGTGCAATAAATGCTACCGTAGTAAGACATTTTAATCCCGGGACAACTTAAAATAGTACATCTGTCGTGTCGTGGTCAATGGTGGACGTGGCTATTAGTTTCAATATACAGTAGGCCGGTAATTCCAGTATAGCGAAATTGAGGGAACTGGTCAAATTTGATATCTATGTTCGACATTGGTTCCCGGTATACCCGCCTCGGAATAGAAGAGGTTTATTTATTTTTATTATATGTAATAACATTTTCTGAGACAAACTGATTATAATTGAATAAATGTTATATCCGGTCGTTAAAGCGGTATGTTATAAGTTATATCGATGAGCAATAGCATTATATTTGGTATGTAACTGAAATAAATGGAAAATATTAAGAATGATATAATTTTAAAAAATATATGAAATTATGGTTTGAATATCTCACAAACAGATACAATTTTAAATCAATCCATCGAGACAGCATGATAACAAAAATTGCTGAAATTTGTGTATATATTAAGAAGAAAAAAAAAAGTCTATAACACAAATATTTAATAAATACACAAAAATATAGCTTAACGACTCAATAAATTAAACACTTTTTAGAAGTAGATCATTTGCACTGACAAATTGTGTTAAACATTAGGAAGTAAAGTCTCATAAAATGATTGCAATAATCATGTCCACTAGTCTCACCTCCTGTTTGTGCTCCCTGAAGACCCTCTCTCCCTGGCCCGTCGTGGTGCTGCCAGAGGAAGTATGCGCCGCTCGAGTGTCCCGCAACTTGATGCTCCGGTCCCGACTGCCCGAGGCCAACAGATCGCCCCCGTTCCAGGCCAGGGCGCCAACCCGTGCGGTGTGGCCTTCGAGGAGGCGCACCCGCTTGCCCGCCGCCACGTCCCAGATCTGCACCAGGCCGCGATAGGTGCCAACCGCCACCTGGGACCCCTGCAGCCGTGGAAAAGATACAACAAAAATGATGTATATAATATATATAGTATAATAAATCATTCTGTTTCAGATGTAGATGGACACCTTGTATACACCAAGTCTACCAGACTGCATTTTCAACAAATGAAATCACTTAAACCAATAATGTCTGAAACAGAGCACAAAAAGTTCACTGAGAATGGCTGTTTTACCTTGCGGAAAACATATAGGTTTTAGTAAGTAATAATAAGTAAGCACTAAGCGCAGAGTCAGTACAAACAGCAGAGAATTATATCACTACCGGTTTCGAGCTATTCAGCTCTCATCAGGTACCCTAGTCTCCCTACTGATGACCATATTGCAAGTAGTGCCTATTAAAACAACCAAACAAATCCTCAAAAACAGCAGGGCTTCGGCTACTCTGAAGGGATCCCGCCTGACCGAACCCAACCCTCAAAAACAGCAATTTGCATAGTTAACATTAGAGGTAGTAATTCGGCGATATCCACTAGCAAAAACCACATAATGTGTAAAATAATAAGTAAGATCATAATAATGAGAATATTTTACAGATCAAACCACTTAACAATATCTCATTGAAAAAGAATGCATTTCCGCGCTGCATTGCTATCTGTAAAGCTCTTGAAAGCTTGCAAATATCCATACAACCTCATCTGAGCATCACAAAGAATTAAGTAAAAGCTCTCAAACACATGATCACACAGACCTTGCAACTTTTTTGTAATGGGTCAAGGTCAACTCGCCTTTCACGTTCTCATATCAGACATCGATGTCTGCTATTTCAACAGGTCTAATTGCAGATTTTCCACGTTAACAGTGATAACGTCTACTATATAGGCAATGTCGAGGCCGGAGGTTATTTTTTACCTAGAATGCATATAAAGGGGTGTTTAAAATATTTAATATATAAAATTTTAAATTCCCTGACTTCATGAAATTTTCCAGAAATATTTATAAATTCCCAAACTTTTTGCTTTATACCTAAATTCCTTGACTTTTCCCTGACCCGTGGCAACCCTGTTTAGATGTATTTTCTTGGGGTTTAATATGATATGTAAGACAATATTTCTGAATTGTTATAAAAAAATCTGCTTAATAACATTTCCCCCTTATTATACTAATGCTCCTGGACTAAACAGAGTCCTTACCAATCGGATAACATCCCTCAAGGCTCCCCTCCCATGTTCTCAGTTACTTTAAGAGGACAGTTTTTTTTGAAAAAACAGTAAATAATTTTTAAAAAATTACACTAACACATATTAAAATATTATAACAAAAACATAATATGTTTGACTTATAAAATAGAAATACTAACTAAACATGGTGTTTTCGTCTGTCACTGCAGTACAGACAGGAATATCCTTTTTTGTAAAAAGATACACAAGAAAATTTTACACAAAAACAAAATATAGGAAATCACAACGTGTCAGCTCCTGTAAAATACATAAAATACACGGAAATGTAGTACATTGTAGATTCACCAAACAGAACACATATTGTATATAAATATTTTGACATATTTTTTAAAAACAAAAAATATTTACGAGAAATGATTTTAAGTAAAATGGCATCATATAACGGATCGCAGAAAATAATGACATTACCTTTTCAGACCAAGCAACTGAAGATATAGTATCGCTTTCCTGAGACACATCGCAAAGCCGAGTCACCTGCAAAATATTAATAGAATAAGTTATGAACCTAAATAGAGACTTAGAAATAAAATATAAAAACACAATTCAAATTATTATCGTTTTTTAATATAAAATCCGGACAATTTTAGTATCAAGAACAAATTTTACATTTAATTTTTTTAATTAAATTTACCGATTTAAAAAGTTATCGGTTTGTATCCATAATTATTGCATATATTTAAATGTTAACTTTTCACAAAATTAGAATTCTTTACTCATGTTGGACAGTAGTAGAACAACAAAAGGAAAAGTTTGTTCAATTTATGTATTTTATAAATATTTGTATTTTTAATTTAAATTGAAATTCAAAAGGTTCACTATCTCATTGAATTTATTGTGCCGCTATAAAAAATATATACGGTAATAAATAAATTAAAAGTATAAACTAGTATGTTTTAAAAGCAATACATAAAGAGGATCAAACAATTCGAAATACTATGTAAGGTAAAATTTGGTACACTGTGTCCAAAGTTTGGCTAGAAAGGATTGGTTACTCCATTCATCTAAAAAGGGGGCCCACTAAAAATGTAATAAAATTTTGTTTAGAAAATTAATGTTAAAAGTAAACGATATCTTGGTCATTTTTCCGCTATTCCAAATAAAAAACTGAACCAACAAATATCTTCCATGTTTAAAAAATAACGGTATACCACAATATGAAATATTATAAAATATTAACTTGCGCAAGACGTCTATAAACCAGCTAGTTGCACATTCAATGATTATCTCAAAGTAAAATGAATACAATCTATCAAGTATAAAGCAAACATAAAGCAAATCATATACAGAAATAACTAAATAAGCTCCATTTCCACAGAACACACTTGGCTGGTATAAGCACTCCAAAGATAGACACAGGTACCCAGTCCAACTGAGAGAACATTCTGTGAGGACCAATCGACCAGGTTGAGATAGAAGTCATCCTGAAGTTCTGGGGCGTCGAGCACCTTGTAGGGCATTTTGGAGATCTTCCTTAGTTTCTAAGTTGCGAAAGACGACATGGTGAGGTGTTAGTTTTAAGCGCAATAAAAGTATCGATTTAAATAAAAGAAGTAATAATAAAATATGGAAAAAACAACTGTTTGCCAAATAGTGAAATATTTTTATTTAAAAAATTAAAAAATCCGGTAAAATCACATAACAATTATAAATAAAATATCTTAATATTAGTTCAGAAATGGAAAAAATATTTAGCCGCTATAAATCTCGTTGATTAAATGAAACTTTTGTAGACTATTTTACAAAGTCGTAAATCAACACTTACCCTTTTAGGATTTTTCAGTAATTTTTGACTTTTGTGGCAGATTGGTGATAACGAATAAACCGACTCATTGACCTTGTTTGGAAGTTCCATCTGCATCTTATACTACAAATCGATAAAATAAGATTGAAAATATGAAATTGAATGAGCTGGTATATATTATATAATAAAATGTAACTTTACAAATAAATGAAGTATAGCATATAACATAGTTCAACAAAACCAATCGATTCACACCTGGATAAAAGAATTAAATATTTTAAACTAAAAACTCTGAAATATTAAAATATCATAATATTAATTTTCTAAAGTTTAATAAATAAGTAATACTTAACTAATTTTTATAATTTGACAAACCTTTTGTTAGTAAATTGTATATTATATGCGGTAAGTAAGAGATTTAATATCAATGTGCGACATTTTGTTTCGAAAATATTTTTATTTAACAATATTTCCGTTTTAATATTCTAATAAATAAAATGTCATCTATATTCCCATATTATTAAAAACTAAACTAGTAAAAATTACTATAATTACTAAATGTTTCATAATTAGGCATAATATCTGATACAAGGCAACACTTTTTTTAACTGCCTAATAATAAACACACTATATTATCAGCAACTAAATATTTAAATCTTTATCATTTATTCTTAGGGACAATCACCAACTTCAAAAAGCTTTTGAGTATTTTTAGGCACATTTTTAATTTTTTTTAAATTATTTAATTTTAATACTTTAATATGAACCTTTTCCTGTTTGATTTTTTTCATTTCACTAAAATTTAAAAAAAGTTAATTTAACTTGCA
This sequence comes from Coelogynopora nodosa, assembly GCA_034780555.1. Taxonomy (NCBI): domain Eukaryota; kingdom Metazoa; phylum Platyhelminthes; order Proseriata; family Coelogynoporidae; genus Coelogynopora; species Coelogynopora nodosa. Next base: position 11,488 of record JAUZND010060729.1, on the reverse strand, counting down.
GTTTCAATGTTAATAATTTCTAACTTTTTATTTTTCCACTCATTGACAAAGGGTTTGTAAATATAGTGACTTTTAATATAACGATGATGTACGTATTACGTATGTTGTGATATCTCGTAAACTGAATTAAATCGTTTACAACATACCTTAAACACATTATTATTCTCTCTGTTTGACAAGACTGACTGGTCTAGAGGCAACGAGGACAAATCTTCCCTCGAACGCATCGAGCTAAGTTCATTATATACTAAGGACGCATAAATGTCCAGATTCTTTCCTTCAGAAGTCGCGTCCTTTGACTTTGCAGTGCGTACATCAGAAGATTTGGGAGATTCAGATATATTCTGACGCTAAACAAAAAATAAATAAAATATAGATTCTGTACGTTGCGTGTAGCATGTAAACGGAATAGAGGAGGAAGCAGGTAAGCAGTTGAACAATAGATCTTACCTCTATCAATTGAGAATTATATATCCATTTGGTATTGCTTCGAACAGGAATAAATCTGTCGTGATAGCATTCAGTTGACGGTGCAAAAGAATTGCATTTTAATTTGGTTTCCTAAAATAGAAATAAAGATATTTAGATTGAAGGAATATGAAACAAGGAACTTATCTGAGTGATCTTTTTTAAGAAATCATAAAAATTAAATTGAAGAAGTATCTAACCAAAACTTTGTCATTATCATTATTACCAAATCAAAGTCATTATAAGATGCTTTTACAAAATTTCCACTTTGTTTTGCATATTGTCTTGCTTAAGTCGGAGGGTTACTCTGAATAAAGTAAGATCTAAATATGTCTATTGTTAATATATTCACATCGTAATCCACATCATATCGTAAAATATTGTTCAACATCGAATAGCTGAGGTTTGCTTGAAATCAAAAGAATTAACTTACTGGTCGGCAGTTCGGGGCGCCTATAGCATATTAACCAGAAAATTTGAATTGAAGGTTCTTATCTTGGTGTGAAATTTTTTATAATTTTTTTGTAAATCTTTTCTTTTGAGACACTGCTAAAAATATATGTTTTTTTAAATTCACATATGTATGAGTATACAGCTGAAAGCAAATTTTATTCAATAAACATATTATGTAGAAAAAGTGTAGCTCACTTTGCATATAACACTAAATTAAACCAACCGTGTATGTTATGTCAAATATTTTATGGTACGAGATTACACACTTTTTGCCATGTTTGGCTAATAATGAAATATTGCAAGTTTTTGTTGAAATTATTTATAGATATTTAAATAATGTATATATGTTACAGTTCTATTTTTAGAAGATTGAGCTAACTATCCTACTTCCGTAGGATTAGGTATATCATGCCCTTTTCAATACTATCTAACACATTTTGCAATTTTTGGATAATACTAAAATATTTTATTACTTTTTTTATATCAGGTATAAAAAACTTTCAGATGGTGTAAACTGCGAAAAATGTTTTAAATTTTCGTTTCTAGGCAAAACAGAGCCACTTAGCAACCGCTTCAAAGCAAAATATAAATTTTCTCATGTCCTGTATTATTTCACCCAAACCTATTAAAGTTTAGGGTCATTATTGGGTCAGAAATATTAAACGTATTTTCGAAAATGGTTAATTTTTTACCCTTAAATTATTATGTCTTCGGAACCCTAATGGCTCTGCTATAAATATAAAATTTGGACTCAAGATAGATTCATGGGTGACGCTACATGCTAAACTATAAATAATTTTAAAATATTGAGCAGTTTTCAAGTGTCAGCCACCTGAAAAACGCATGTTTTTGGCCTGTCCAATATCTAGTGTAGGTTGTAAGCTGCCTTTCTATTTTTAGAACATTGATCTAACATCCTACTGACATAGGTTTCGATAATAATTATTAACATCTAAAAGGATATTTATATTGTAAATGTACGTTTTGTATCAAAGTAAAACATACATGCTGTTATTATTATTGTAATATTTGTTACATTATGCTAGTTAAACTTTACTGTGTATTTCCATACTTTTTAAATGTCTCTTATACATAGATTTAATAAAGAAATTTAAATGTTCAATAAAAATAACAAATGGTTGGAAACATAATTATATATTTAAATTAGTTTAAAACATCACTTTTTTATTAACTAATGTCATAACATTTTAAGTGAATACCTGCAGAAGATTTTGATATACTTCTACATAATCACAAATATATTAGGAATTGCAGGTCAATTAATGATGTCAAAAATACAAATCCACACGACAATTTAAAACAAATGTGATTAATTAAATTCTTTAACAATTATTGTATATTATATTATGAAAATAGGAAAAAATTTTGATGATGACAAAGCAAGAGTGCCAGTTGAACAAATGGAATTTCTTCGCCCCTCCACTTTTTATTAAAAATTGTGTATCTACTTCACAGGAATTGTCAAAATGCATAAATTTAAATAGATTCTCACTAAGAATCTTATGTCCATGTATGCCTCAATATTAAAAACACTGTTACATAACTTACACGTTACAAAAGTTTACCAAGAAAGAATGAAATCTAACCAGTACTTACTTCCACAAGGGACAGCGTTAATCAATTATTTAACTAAGTCAAAATAAAATTATGTTATTGAAATGCAATATAAAACTGTATAATACACATCAATACACTTACTGTACTTAAAGGAGACCCAAATAGACGCCTCTCATATCCCTCATCCATAACGCACTGAAATTATAAAAAGAATAAATAAAATTACTATTTAGTATTTACTAATTATGTATTTATTATAGTAAAATAATGTTAATGTAATTAATTTATTAAAATTTTATTAAGGGAATTGCACCATCATAAATATACCATCATCTATGTCCAATGACAATGTTTTATATAAAAAATAAATAAATGGTTATATTCCAAAAAACAAAATTATTGAAATAGCAATTTCAGATTTAAATTTAAAATATAAAAGAAGATTTACATGAAACAATAAATTTATCTAAATGTCATAATAAGGAAGAACATCACAATTTAATCTACTTATAGTATTAAAAAATGTACATATAGTTATAGAGTTATTTTGAAACATTTTACTCCTTAACATTTCTTTTGTTTGTTTATCTTAGTTACTATTTTTATTTCTAACCTTGAAACATGCAATATATTTTCTATGGATTTTTCCTGAAAAATATATATATTTCAGTAGACTCTCTGGAATATAATAAGTTTATTTGTTGCAAAACGTTTATTTAGCAAAAGTTTAATTGTTGAAAAATAATATTCCAATGTTTGCTTTTCTAAAATAATTTTCTAATATAAATGTATGTAGTACCTATCCACACTACTTAAAATAGATGTGGAAATATTTATATAAATAACAAACATGCGATTAAATAACACACCCCTTGTAAGGCCCTAGAACTACTGGAGAGGAGGCACGCTGTCAAGGAGACTTAGCTGCTTGGTTTGGTAACCCAGATGGGAACCCTCTCTACTTGTGCCAAATTGGTGAAAACAAAGTTCCTCAGTACATTGGTTGCTTCCATTGCATTAAAGTGAGTATTGGCTGCAGAAGAGATGCCATTGTCATCATCTTCCTCAACAGGCAGCTACATTGAGTTAGCCTTCTTGAACTTTAAAAAATCATTCATCAGTGAGAGATTCAGCAATTTCTCCAATGTCTTCATGCTCCAGAAACTACTGAATGTTGGTACATTAAACCCACATAATATCACTCCATTGGTAAATCATGAAAATGTGATATTGTAACAATGTTATAATATGCTAAAATTACAAATTGTTAATGTAAAGGCTATGACATATTACATATTAGCAAATATTTCGAAAAAGTATAGTCACTAATTTTGTAATAAATTACTAAATTTAGTGTAAATTTGACTAAATAATTTGAAAATAAGCAGGTTTAACATCATATTAAGCAAGTAAACTGACTATTACAAATATAAAAAATGACTTGGTTCCACTGAATTTTGTGATAATAACTAGAAAGTGAGGTGATACTATTACTGAGGTGATATCAAGTGGATTCAACCGTATTTGCAACTGAGTTGTTTGCTAAGGTGAGGCAATGGACATTCTCAGAAAATTGGAATGTACCACCTTTTGCATATTGTCTATGATCTCTTGGTACATCGGCTACATATTACTTTGTGGTATTCAGCAGTAAAAAGACAATATGTTGATGTTACTCATATTAAGAATGCCCTTGATGAAATTGAGATTCTTCACTTTGCCAAAGACTAAAAAAGGCAGATTATTGGAGCTATCTATATTATAGTAGGTTACAATGATTATTTCCTTCTTGGAGTATTTTGTTCTCCTGTCATCCTCACTTGGATAAGTGATAGAGTGCTTGGGCAACAGGCAGAAAAGAACAGTTTCACCCACATTTCATCTGTTTTTGGGAGAGTAGGTATGAAGAATCTTTGGTAGTACAAATGAAGTCCATAACTGTGTGTCTTCTAGCTTGATGTCGTAGAAGAAGATTGAGTTGATTTTTATATTGGCAAATAGCTTGGCAAATCCTTGGCAAATAGCTGCCTTTCTCTTGATAGTTGTTCCACATATTGATACATTCTACGAGCACATGTTCTTCAGTTAATAAAAGTTTTCTCAGTGTCAGGAAAGTATTGAGTATAGAATGCCTTTTAGTTGCTTGGTCTGGCTGTTGAAGTTGTTATGCTCATAGTCTTGGAAGATTTCATATATGTTTGTTAGACAGGTGCTGAGACTGTTGCATGGAATCCCAGTGTATTCAACAACTAATGATTTTTTTGTCATCTATTTAGATTTCCACTAAAGCATTGCACTTTTCTTGAAATCACTTTGCATTTTAATATGTTGAAATTTACATGTTGTGTGAAAACTCATATATATTTATTCAACACAACAGAGAAACACATATACAGCTATAACATTATTGAGTGAAATAAAGCAGTCAATAGATATATGAAGTTGCTGTACTTAATTAATTATATAATGTCAGTAATATACCCACTTAGCTTATATTATATTAAAAATAAATATTATACTGAAGTGATTGCACCAAAAAAATTATATGAATGAGTGTTTTATACAATCTATAATTATAGAAGTATGGACATGGCTGGTATACAGCTGGCTATAGATATAATTGCTAATTCTCACACCCTATTCCCCTCCACTCTCATTCATATTACTCATAGAGTACATAACTTACCTGAGAAAGAAATTATGTTTACACAATATTACATTCCATATTAAAATATGCATTTGGGAATCAAAAGAGTTTAAATAAAATATTGATTAATTTGTTGTATGTAAGGAAGTTGTTTGGTAATTCCCTTATATTTATATAATAAGTTAGTTCTAATGAGAGTCTATATTTGTTATTTAATTTATTTAGCAATAATTGCCATCTATTATTTTAATTTATGTTTATAATATTATTACAGGGCCCAAAATTTACACATACCTGGCTGCCCTTGGTATGTAAATTTTGGCTCAGATATGTAGAATATCCACAGTAGCATGCATAGCTGGCATGTAAAAAATGACACAAAATTATTATGTTTGGGTTTCAAATGCATTACAAGAAAAAACATTTTAAAGAGGTTTAATCAAGATGGAAATATTGTTTAAATGGTAAACAAGAAAAGTAAGAAATTTTAATTATTTCAATTATCTTTAGAGTTCTTTACTACTAATTTTAGGCATGTAAAATTTCTAAACCATATACCCAGCTGTTGTATGAATAAAGCCATTAATTTCAAGCCCTGCTATTATTATCTATAATATCATGAATAAATAATTTATGAGCACATTCTTTCAATTCAAGTTTTACTGATATCTTTGTAATAATAATACTGTCATTATTATAGCTGTATAATAAAAATATTAATTTCATATTTGCCCTATTTTACGTTATGCCAGTTATTACATATATGGCTTTAGGCTATTTGAGCCATGCCAGGTATGGTTTTATATATATCTAAATTATTTTTTTAATGTATGCAACCTTTATTGTAGACTTATTTATAAATTAAATTATCAATTTAACTGCCAATTCAACTATAAATTCAGTTTCTAATTCAACCACAAATCTAACTGCAAATGCAAACATAAATCCAACTGCTAATTCAAATATAAATCAAATTATGGTTGAATTTGTTATTAAATCTGCAGTTGAATTTGTTATTAAATCTGCAGTTGAATTTGTTATTAAATCTGCAGTTGAATTTGTTATTAATTTGCAGTTGAATTTGTAATTAAATCTGCAGTTGAATTTCTTATTTATTCTGCAAATTTACTAGTTGAAATTAAATCAATAGTTTAATTTACTAGTTTAAATTTAATCAATAGATTAATTTACTAGTTTAAATTTAATCAATAGTTTATTTTACTAATTGTATTTTTTTGGTTTACAACTGTAAATAATTTGGTGCTTACATTTTGTGGAAATATTTGTTTTAATGCTCATATTAGTTTTAAAATATGATAAAAATATTTATAATTGTTTTAATGCTAATATTTGTTAAAAAATACAATATCAAAAATAACAAAATTAGTAATATAATAATAGCATTACAGCAATTATTAATATTTTTATGGTATTTCTTAACTGATATTAACATTAAAACCACTGTAAATATTATTATGATATTTTTAATGATAATTTGTATTTGATATTTTATAATAAAACAATTATTAATAATATTATCATATTGTTTAACTAGGGGTCATGGTTATAACTAAAGCCATCTAAACTAGCATCGGCTGATGCTAACTAAGAACTACTTACCCAACCCCCTTTTAGCATTGGGAAAAAAGGATTTTCAGTAGCAGTATATGTTATATGAAATGTATGTTAACATCTATATATTAATGTATAATCTATCAAGAAATGTAACAATCAACTTGTAAATCGTAATCTGTAACTAACACCATGGAAAAAATTAACTGATACACCCTTTTTTCAGGTAATTTTTTAATTATTATTTCCAAATTTAATTTTTTTTAAATCAGCAACTTTTAAATTTAATAATTAAGTAAAAGCAATTAAATATCAATGTGTTTTTATCATTCAATAAGAGAGAGAGACTGTTTTCACGTTCTCAAATGGAATGGGGGTATGAGAGGTTAATATGACACAATTCCTTTATTTTTCTGCAGCTGTGTGTACTGCAGTTGACTGCATGTATAAGCCAGAACAGGCCCAAAGCAATGTGCCAGCGCTATTCACCCCATCAGTAGCTGTAATGTGAAAGAATTGGAAGTTGATGATGTAATCAATCTATTGATTTAACACGGGGACATCCACGCGGAAGTGTGTTAGACACTTAACAGTACCCAGCTGTACCTATACCTGGCGAATAGAGATGAATATCATTGAGCAGTGTCTAATTGCCAATAAAGTTATGAAAAGGGGTATAAAAACAATTTGACAATCATGAAATAACATCTTGTATTGTTGATTTCCAAGAAGGAAGATGGTTTTGTCTTATGATCAGCGTTTGAGGATTGTCCCCTTAATGGAACCTGGCCATAGCTGTAGGCAACTGGCAGCTCAGTTTAGTGTTAGACCAAAGACCATCAGCGATCTTGTGAGGAAGCATACTGCGACTGGCTCAGTGGCGAACCAGAAAGGTCAAGAAAGACAGAGGAAGTCGACATTACGTGAAGATCGAGCGATGTTGAGAATCTCTTCCAGCAATCCTCGGGCCAGCAGTAGAACTTTTGCACAGGATTGGAGTTAGGCCAGTGGAGTTCAAGTTACTCCAAGAACTATAAGGGCTAGGTTATTCCAGGCTGGTCGCTATTCTTACGTGGCAAAACGGACGCCAATTTTGACTGTTGCACACAACGCAAGGCGTCTCCAGTGGCCTCGAGAACATGTGAACTGGAGGATGGCCCAGTGGTCTCAGGTTCTCTTCTCTGATGAGACGCCCTTACACGTCATCCAGACTACACAACGGCGTTAATACAGAAGTTCACGTGGTGCTGGTCGCATCCATAACATAGTTCAGCCCAGAATACAGGGTGGTGGCGGTAAAGTTATGGTGTGGAGCGCATTTTCTTATGCGGGCGTCCTCCAGTTACATCGCTGCAGGGAGAACTTGACAGCCAGGTCATACGTCGCCATAATGGAAGAGCACCTTCCTCAATTTTTCCGGGACCACGCTGACTCCATTTATCAGTAGGATAACGCTACGCCTCACAATGCGTTGGTTTGAGCAGAACAGGGTGGAAGTGCTTTTATGGCCAGCCATTTGCCCAGACCTCAACCCCATGGAGAACATCTGGCAGTATCTCAAATCATAACTTGACCAACGTGTTATCCATGGCATGGACCAGCTGTTTGAGGTTGCATCTGAACTGTATGCTAACACACCTCAAGACTTTCTTCAAGAACTCATTGAGTCAATGCCACGTCGATGCCAGGAGGTGATTGATCGTAATGTAGGAATGACATCCTATTAGTCTTTCACACCCCACCCCTTCCCCCACCCACTTTGAGAACGCAAAAATAGTCTCTTTCGAGACTACCACTTTTTGATTGATAAAAAAGCATTGATCTTTTATTGCTTTTACTTAAATATTAACTTTAAAAGTTGTTGATTTAAAAATAAAAATTTTACAGAAATAATATATTAAAAAATTATCTTAAAAAAGTGTATCGGTTAATTTTTTCCAGAGTTATAGTAACACATAGCTAAATGCACTGATTTTGTTGTGAAAATATTTAAAAACAATAATGTAAGTTCAGTTATAAGTATAAAAATTGTATCAATATTCACAATAACTTAAAATAATGTATGTACTTCGCATGAATATATCTCGTTGTTCTTGTTCAGTCTTATTAGTTTAATAATTAATTAATTTCTGTAATATTGTGATAATAATATTTATGATCAATTTCACAGATAACATGTGACATTTGGGGAAGGGAATGTAATAAAAAAATGTATAGACTAAATTTCTTAGTCGGTTTGATGCATGCACGTACAAGAAGAAAAAAACTATTTTATAATTGAAATATGCAGGTACTCATTATAGCGTTAGAATAAGTATGGCTACAAAATATTACTTTTAATCTTATAATATATAGTTCACATTTATTTCATCTTCTTTTGTTTCAGAATTACACTAATTAGCACATGTATAATGTATGTTAAATATATACTAAGAGCTTTTGAAGTAGTCCTGAATATATAAAATGTTGCATTATAGATTACATTTATTTCATTATCTTCTTTTGTTTCAGAATTACACTAAATAGCACATGTATAATGTATGTAGTCCTGAATATATAAAATGTTGCATTATAGATTACATTTATTTCATTATCTTCTTTTGTTTTACAGTTACACAAAACTGCCCACATTTAAAGTTATATCGCCATTATAGGCCATAGAGTACAGCCACACACAAATTACACACAGTGTTTAAATCAAGTAAGAACTGTTCAACATGACATCGAAACCGAAAGTCGATGACGATTTGATTATTATCTGGGCTGGATTAATGAGAACGGAAACGACCAGTCCTAAATTTGCTCTGGAGCGACTTTTGGGAGGGAAATGTGTGACATGATATAGGTTTTTGCAAAAAAAAATTTTTTTATTCACATACCACTTTGGATAAAAGCAAATGAGGAAGGAAATTTATCCCAGAAAGAATGGAGGGCAATCTATAAAGGATATTGCGCCACCGTTGACTATCCAGGATGTGCATTTTATGCTGATTTAATGCACATCTATCCCAATGCTAAAGTGATTCTCTGCATTCGTAAACCTCATTCGTGGATTTTAAGTGTTCGTGACACAATTGTACCCGGCCTTGAAACTTTTCACAGCTTTCCGAGATTTGGGGAAATGTTGAAGAAGTGCGTTTTGGTCGTCCATATTGATGATGACGAAAAGTCACTCAAACAAATTCAACGATTGGACAGAAGAAGTTAAGGCAACTGTTTCTTCTGATAATCAGATTATCTTCGATTCCAAAAAAATTTGGAATCCCTTGTACAAATTTCGTGGTGTACCAGTTCCCAATGAACCATGCTCTCATGCCAATAGTACGTGGAAACTCCTGATTTTTTTTAAAATGACTACATCTATTGGTAATGTATAGGTTGTATTAATTATATATTTGTTACATTATATTAATTGACGTGTAATATCTGTTAAAACAATTGCGGAATTAATTGAAACCAAGAAGCATGAGCGTTAACAGATACAATATCTATTCTTTAAAAATATACATTTTAAATCAAAATAATAATGCTCTAAAATTTGATGCAAATAAGCGATAATAAATTGTCTTCATTGTAATTTTTTAAATTTTATAATTCAAAATTTCTAATTGCTATCTTTTTTTAATTAAAGTTAAATTCACAATAAATAAATATTTATGAAAGCTTTTTAGTATAATTCAAAAAAAATTATAATAAACACTTACATTTTATGATAAATAGATATATTTGTTATGGTAATTAAAAATTTAATTATGAAATAGAAGTATAAATGAACACATTTCCACAAATATTATTTACGTACAATTTTCAACAACAAAAAATTCACATTTTTTTAGCAAAATTGTTATTTTTTTGTCAATTTTAATTGAAAATATATTTCATTTTTATAATAATAGAATTAATATTTAGTAGGTTCTTGTTAGTGATTAAAAGTTACTGTGGATTTTTATATCTTCAAATAATACGTTTAGGCCTAATGTATGAATTCGTGAAAGATATTATAAAATTTGTGAATTAAAATATGAATTGGTTATGAAGTCAACTAATTGTATTAAAATTTATTCTAAACTATGACTGATTGAACTGATTTTTATAAAATTTATACTGGTGAAATAAATTACTTAATGAAAATAAATTTTTAAAGTAGATGATATCCTGAACCAATATCAAAATAATCCTAAAAATGCGGGAAAACATGAAAAAACGTTGATTTATTAATTCTATTGGAGAATGTGTTATTTTAGTTGAGGACTTTTCTACACGAGATATAATATAATATTAATTTATAATTAGTTATATTTTAAAAGAGGCGGGCACTTCCTATAATTACGACAAATAAAAATTAAATACTTCAAATTTCTTGTTGTAACGTACCAGTTCCCAATGAAACACCCTCCCTTGTTAATACACTGATTCTGACTATGGTTAAAATGACTAAATGTCTTGGTTATTTATTTGTCTTTGGCGTCCCTGGGGTGATGTCCATTCTCGGTTGGTGGGTTTATTGAGGGATTAAAAGAAATCATGCAGGAAGCATGAGCGATAGCATATTATACAAGATAATATATTCTTTAAAAGTTTGCATCCGTATCTGACCAATGTTGACAATTATCGTCATTCGATATGATATTCTAATACTGGTTTTAGGGACATAATTTGATTTTATGCTATTACACTTAATAATATTATTTTCTCAATAATTTGGTTACTTATTCAAATGTTTTATTTTATACATGTTAAGTTGCGATGGTATTTTCGATATAAACCACT
>JAUZND010060718.1:0-18224 GCA_034780555.1 Coelogynopora nodosa | reverse complement strand
TCCTCCCTATTCCACCTACTATCCTCCCTATTCCACCTACTATCCTCCCTATTCCACCTACTATCCTCCCTATTCCACCTACTATCCTCCCTATTCCATATATATATATCATGATAGGGTTAATGCGAACACAATTTAGAAGAAATAGCAATAAGAAAAAACATTACTGAAGTAATGAAACATATTTTTATATGAGCATTAATGAAAACATAGTGTATAGCCGTACAGTAGTACCGACATACCTGTATTAGATGACTTTAATTTAAAATGTAAATTAAACTACCTATAGTTTTACTGGAAAGAATTCGATATAATAAAGTATGTATAATTAGGCCTACTCTTTTTGTTCAAAAAAATATCAATTTACGATGGTTAAAATTTTCAATTTTACTCCCTTAAAAATGAGGTATGATAATGTTATATATTGCTATCTATACCGGAGTGCCAAGAAGTAAGTGAGAAAGACCAATGAAAGTCTTTCCGGCACACACTGTGCCCCCAATCATTGTGGATCGACCATCTTCATTTAACTGAAATGTGGCAACAGGTTTATATATATATATATGTATCTACAGAGAAAATAATATAATTTAAGCTTATATATTTATCATGTTTATACTAAAAGTAAAATAGAATTAGGAACCTATATAAGAGTGACAATAAATATATCTTGATAAAACCCACCAGCTAAATCTAAATATTCTCTTGTTACTTGCCACCAAGGTACATTCAACTTTCAGTAAATCTTAATTTCAAACATACATTAATTAATCTTAAAAATAAATACATATTAAACTTGTATATCTTTCTCTTTAATCATGAAACGCATTGCCTGATGCTTGTGTGACTTCAATTGCTAGTTCCCGACGGGGCGATGTTAGTAAGATTCTCAATACACATTATGTTCACTAACTACATATATTGTTTACAATCCCTTTTATCGTGTTATACATTAGCAATACTTTTTATTTGTAAAACATATATAATTGTGTTATTTGCATATTCGAATCAACTTTAAAGGTATCGTCCAAGCCACTTAAAATGTTTTTTGTTTGTGTAATGTGTTATTAAGAGTTCTAACTAAAAATACTTCAAAATCAAAAAAGTATATAAATTCACTTAAATTTCATAACTGAATTGGCAGAAATACATTAATAATTATTTTATTCAACAACAACAAAAAAGTCGAGCGAACCCTTAAAAAACCAGCTGCTGAACCCAGTGTGATGAAAATTGCGGGAAGTTTTGGTTCCGGATCGACGTCCTTAATATCAGCGGTAGATTGTTCGGCCAGGTGTCTCATTAGTCCCGTCAGTGGAGCGTAGTGAGGTTTTAGTTCTTCCTCTGTCACTGGATAGCAGATATCCCCATTATTGAAGTTCTTCACTAGAAAGAGTGGTCCTTTAATTGTCGTGAACATCTCGTCGACAAATCGAACTCTGAATTTAGAGTATAAAATAATAAATGTTAAACACCTATAGAGAAGAAACAAGTTAGACTTTGTGATACTTTTATTGATAAATATTGTTGAATAGTGTTGAATTTATAATAAGAAAACCATTGACGTATTAGCGTTCATAAAAATATTCTGAGTGAATTTATTTTAAATTTGATATGGCTATACATTCTGGTGTTATATGCGCTAACGTAAATATCGAAATATATAAAAGTTTTAAAGTAAAATCAAATAATATTTTTTGTTGTCATATTTGTGATCTTTTCATTGTAGTATTGTATGGTATATAAATGATACGTATTAAAAACATGGGTGAAATGATTGGCCTAAATAATTTAAAACAAATGATACATTTTGATTATAGTATAAATAACTTTTTTTAAAATATAACATATACATGTAAAAGTAAAACAAATTTACAAATAATTAGAGAAATTATTGTTTAAAACATAATTTTACTATATGAGTATAATTCTCATATGATAAAACCTTAAAATTCGAAGCATCAAGCCTGACTAAAACTAAGAATACATCTCGCCTCACCTATGTACTATAAAGTGAATTGACATACTGTTGTTAACAAGTGACTAAATAATAAGCGGGGCGGGAGGTATTTTCGTTTCTAATTGGTATTAATTCTTTGAGCTGGTATACTGTTACTCCCTCAGCTAGTCTTTGAGCTGGTATGTTTCATTAATTGATTTAGTTTTTTTGTGTAATTAATGTTATGACATAAATTACTCACTTAATTAAAAAAAAGATTTAAGTGATTACATATATTATAAATATATATTTTATATATTCATATAATCTGTGGTACTTAAGGTACTGAGATACTGGGCAATATTAAACATATACAATAATTATTATCGGTTTAGATACGGTAATATTTTCTATAGTTAATAAAGTATTAAAATCCAGTGCCATTAAAATATTGTTTAATAACAATACAAATTTAAAACGAACTATTTTTCAAAATATAATTCAACGGTTGTTTTTGAAGTATCAAGTATTGTATATTGTATAAAACTAAAGATTACGATTTGAAGTACTGAGGATAGCTACAAATTGGTCCTTGTAACAGTATACTTATGACTTTTGATTGTATTGTTTTTTAAATTATCGACACGTATATAGTTAAAATATATATTTTTGGATTATAATAAAAGTCAGCTTACAATTGAATCTTAAGGAATGTTTATGACATAAATAATTATGAATTATGTCCTAAATTAATAAACTGTGTGTCAACGCCTCAATAAGTAAACGTTTATATTTATCCAAATTACAATTATGTTCCCAAAAAAGCAAGGATACATAATGTAGAGTATATATCCCAAAATAATGAACGCAGATCTCTCTATCACTAGAAATAATATTTTCTCCTGCGACCAAACTTGAAAGTGTGCATAACCTGCAGAAATATTTGAGAAGTATTTTTTGAGAAGTATATATTTGAGAAGTATTTTTTTAGCACTTGAGAAGTATTATGTAGAATTTTAATAAATAAAAATCGTATAGCTCAACGTTTCTGTAATAAAGTAGGATCTTGCAACAAAAACCTAATATTTTAATTATTACATTTTTTAACATGTTTGAACTCATGGTTGACTTAGACATAATTTACAGAAACTAAACAAACATTTAAATTATCATTAATTCTATGAAAAAATTGATACACATTTAATGAACAAACTTTATTGGGTAAAACTATGTATATACATATCCTTTATTTTTTCATCAAAATGAGTATTGCTCACTCAAGTTTGGTCTTCTCAGTGATTAGATGACGATATCTGTCACAGCCCACACCAGTAACGCATATTTCGCCACTCGCGGGCAGATATGCCCGTTCCGTCAAATAGTCAATTGCCGACTCAAAGTCTGTGTTTCTAAAAGTGGCGCAGGTTAAGGTTATATTTTCACTTGAGAATTCCTCCTTCGGTACGTAGAGAACCTTTGTCAGGGAACAGCCTGACATAGAAAGGAAGAGTACGTAGTAATATTTTTTTAAAAGTATTAATTATATGTACTGTATTATGTAGGTTTGCTAGGAACTATAAAAGTTTAAGGTAAATAAATTTTTATAATTCCTCAATGATTAATTATATTATACTAACGTTATAACTTATTAAAACGAGTTCTTAGATGACAAAGTTATATTTTGTCACAATTATATTTGAGAGTTATATTGTGATTTATAAAGGTTATGTAATATTATAGGAGTTTGACGTGAGTTATTTCTCATAAATACTCATTGTACTTTTTAAAGTTAAGAGTTTGTATTATTTATACATGTATTTATAATGTATTTCAAATTCATTTAAATGTTTTAAGTTGGTAAATTAAAAAAAACTGACTAAATATAGGATTCTTTAACTATATTTGCTTTTTGCAGTAAGTAATGATATATAGTAGTATCATAATTCTGTCTTATTAATTATATACATTGAGTTACTTATATAGATAACAACTGACATATTCATAAACTATTAATTTGTTCTGATAAATGTGTATTGAAAAAACTACATATTAACCATTTCTAATATTCATTTACATAATATACAATCACTTTTACCTTTTTTTACAATTTACTTTACCTCTTTTTTAATTTTTATCTAGTAATTATTTCTAATTTGCCCGGTTTGGTCAACGACGAAAATTTTTTTCCTTGTATTTTCAATGTCACGTAGTGCTCTAGAAGCAACATCTTGTGACTCAAAATTGTTCAGACTTCTGTTTTTTAAATAATTTAAATATAGTATTAGATAAATAAAATGCAATTGAAAATATTTCAGCTAGTATGGCGGACCAAAGGGTTCAGTGTGGAAATCTCTAAGATTTACAATTTAAACGAGGTATACCTTGCAGTCCTTTAGGTAAACGAGGTAAACCTTTCAGACCTTGAGGTAAACGTGGTAAACCTTGCAGACCTCGAGTAAATGAGGTAAGCCTTGCAGACATCTTAGAGATTTCAGTGTGGAAATTTTTAAAATATACAATTTTAACGAGATATAACACGCAGACCTCGAGGAAAACTTGACAGACCTTGAGGTAAACCTTACAGACCTCGAGTAAACCTTGCAGACCTCGAGATAAACCTGCCGACCTCGAGATAAACCTTGCAGACCTCGAGGAAAACCTGACAGACCTCGAGGTAAACCTTGCGGACCTCGTTTAAATAGTAAATTTAAGAGATTTCCACACTGAACCCTTTGGCCCGCCATACAGTTAGCGCTTTTAAAACAATTCTCAAAATCCACAGCACTATTTATCATTTGTACTTATTATTAAAATAAAGTATTTTCACATGTAATATTTTGTCCAAAACTATTGTTTGATTTTTTATAATTTATATGAAATAAAAAATAAAAAATGGCAATTTTAAAATATTTGATTTGAAAAGTTTTTACTCCTTAAAAGTAGTGATTACTATGAAAATAAAAATTTTGAACTTAACAAATTGTCTGCGCTTCTGGTTTGGTTTTTAAATATCTATAGGTAATATTATATTTAAAAAGGCTAATTTGAAACTACTTTAGCGTTCTTTAGAATAAGTTGAAATATCGATATTACTACTTATCACATGAGCGTAGCCAGGTTTTGTTTATGAAGGGTGACCAAATCAAGAAACGGAACTAAAAATCAAGCTACATGGAACTATTACATACATTTATTTTTATAACGCTCTTTATATGATGGGAACTCTTAGGGTGACTCGTCACCAAATAAATACTTTTGAGTGGAACTTGGGTGACTCTTACTATTTATATAATACTAATTCTTACTATTATATTGTATATATTTTTGACTAACGCAAATAGGCCTCTCAAAAGATATCGAACAGTAATAATATACGCTATTTACTATACTAGCTCTAGTTATGATGACAAGGCAACGTATATACTTATTGTCAACACTGTCAATAAATTTAAAACTTATCAAATTATGAAATGATTTCTATTTAATTATATTGAATAACGTTTCTTAAAATCAATAAGCAAAATAATCTATAAGTGCAAAATGTTATCTCTGTCAAACGTTTTCAATGAACAATAGATTAGTAGGTATAGGCGAGTAACGAAGTTCATGTAATGAAATCGATATCTATATGATATATTACATTATATTTTAGCAATAATTATATATTAATATAATATACTATTATTGCTTATATTATGTAATATTAAATATTTTAGGTATTAATATAATATACAGATAGGCCTATCTACCATATATGTATATTTATATAATCTATAAAATTTAGTATATAAAATTTGGTAAATAATTATGAAATCCAATTCATTATAGGCATATGTCTAATTTAACAAAAAGTTTTAACAGTATGTCAACATTTGCATACTTACAATTTTTATATACTTTTACTATTTTTGTACTTTACAATTTTTATACTTTTACAAAATTTAAAACCTTTACACATCAATGTTCATCATGACAAAATTACTGCGTATACTTCGTGTCTCGATTTATTACAGATCTTTTTTTATCTGCAATTCTGGATTAATAATACACTAAAATGGATAGCGAATAACGTATATTTGCAGACTCAGATTTACAATAACCATCATATATAAATCTAAAAATATATAATTTTGCCCGGTTTCATACTCAACAACAACAACAGGTATACATTACGTAAAATGTTACAAGTAGTTTGCAACATTATAATATTTTTTAAAATAATTTTTATACCTGTTGTACTGTGTTGTTCACTTTCTTATTCACTGATTTGTTTAGTGAGTACTTTTGTATATAGATCACAAAGAAATAACCAATGCGAAGGCCTTCAGTGGAAAATATATGTTTTTCAAAATAAAAAATGACTACTGACAAGTAGTTAAATGGATTTTTTAGATTATTAAAAAGTGCTTGCTAAAATATTTTTACAATAGAATTATATTTATCAATTATTGCATGTAGACCATAACAAACTAAACAACAAGTTTTGGTAAATTCTGATTCACATGATGCTGCTTCCAAAGCGTAGTGGTAGTTGACAAACTTTACTGAGATGAACCAACAGTAAAAAAAACAAGAAGAAAAGATGATATCAGTGTTCATGATAGAGACCTGTTTAGAGGATGTTTAACACTAATAAACTAAGCAAATGTTGTAACAGAATTCAGTCTATGTATTTCACAGTTTTTTTTAGTGATCTAATAACTTTGAGCACATATGATAGAATAATAGGTTATGACTTAAATCCGGAGGAAAAACCGGAAGAATAAAATATTTCAAGAATGGCAAGTAGATAAGATAAACAAATAATGTCAATTTAAAAAACATAATAATTAGGCCTACTTAAAATTGGTTATAATTCTTCTATTTGTTTATTTAAGAATTATTTTAAATGTATATGTATTTTGACCATTTAATTGGCATTCTAAAATCCCTTTCATATATTTTTATTATTTACAAAAATAAGTTTCAATTATTTTCAAATTTATATTATTTATTTTAATACTTTTGCATTACGACTTTGAAAAATAGGTTACATTTGGTTCGGATTAGTACCTCCGCATTTGTCCTCTAGATTTAAGTTACAACCTGAATAATATTCTCGCTAATTAAATTCGAATTTATACATCTTTAGATATATTATGCAAAAGCTCAAAATGTCTTCTATTATTGGATAATTTTTTTTCAGAGTGTTAAAGATATAACAATCAATTTTAACCAACCTCTATCCAATCCTGCTAAGGTATCAACATTCTCCAAATTCGATTTTTTGGTGACAAATCTGTCAATCATAAGTGGTTCGGCCATATTTAATCTCTTTTCGGTCTGAAAATTAAAAAGATATATTTACAATGTCATTATTTTATACGATTTTCACTATACAATAATAAGTTTAATATATTTTTATCTGAATGAAATAAATGATGTTTTATAATATAAGTTTCTTATTAAATATTAAACACTAATAAATTTACAAATGATTCATATTTTAAAATGTTGAAATCTCAATATGAAACAAATGCATTTAATTTTGTTTGTTTAAAAAAAATAAAAATATATTTCGTTGCGATAAAAGTATCAAATACATTGTCATGTGTACTACATTTTTAATAAAAATATTATTTATTTAAAAATGTTATCAATAATAAATAATGTTTTGCTATCTACTTTTATACTTTTTATATAAATGATAATATTTAAATTGGTGTTGATGAGTCATATTGATGAGTCATATGATGTATCATACCATCATTTTCAATTTATGGTAAATGGTTATATTATTCTATTTTATATATATATAATCTTAGTCAAGTAAGTCTAAATCACAGCTAAATAATGAAGTACGCTTAACAAAGGTATCATTAATGTAATTTTCAAAGAATATCAACAATATAAAATTAAAAAGTTAAGTGTCAGTAACACTTCATATGATGCAAGTAACTTTTATATTATTAATGTTTAACAAATATTGTCTCAGTCAAATAATAGTCTTTACTAACTTGTAGCTGAAACTGCTCTTATTCGAATGAATCCCTGAAATCGAACTTATAATGTGACGTATTTTATAATAATCTCAATGTTTGGTCGAACTCACCTACGAAATTAACTATATCGGCTACACTATAAAGCTATAACCTCTGTTATCTGTTGGCCTTACTCTTATGATGACACCCTTGAAATTGATGTGACCTGATCGTGTCTGAAATGCACATGTACCTTGAACCTTATCAAAATACACCCTAAAATATGCATTCGTGAATTCAGTATATTTTCTATATCAAGTTTTATGTAACATTTTAACATAATAATTATTTTTACCGACGGCTATATAAAATTTCAAATCTCTGACGTCTCTGACGGAAAATTTTATTTAAGAGTGAATTATTTTATTTGTTTGTTTGGCAATTCAGAAATATACATATTTAATGAAAAAGGCAATTTAGTGGTTGTCTATGCAATGTTACAAATAGTTTTATATAAGGAGGCAATATTTTATAAAGGGTTTTATAAAGATATTATAGCAAAATAATTATGTTTAAATAGATAGGGGACATTTAGAACAAGGGCTAAATAGTTATTATCAATTTTTTAAATTTGATGATTACATTGATTAAAATTTATTTATTTAAAAACTATATTCTATGAGTAAACATTTGTATTATGAGAATGACATTAAAATATAACGATTAAATATAAAATGAACATAAAAATATGTACTATTAACAAAAAACAGCCAATTTAAACAAATTAAACACATACCAAACTGTAATTTCTTTCTTAGAAATGAAATGTTTAGAAATATTTAGCTCGATAACTGATTAAGATAATTTTAGAGTTTATCTGTACTCTGAGTAGGTAGAAAAGTTTAACATCCCAGTTAGGTAGTGTATATACATTGTTATAAGAGAGTCTTTCAGACGGAAACAGTGGAATGTGAATGTTCGATTGGTTACTAAGATGAAGAAAGAGTTAGAAGAAGTTAGAAGAGCACATAGGAATGTTCCAGTGAGATGTTATTTAATGCATCGCTGCAATTAGAATTTGCAACTTGACAACAATATTTTACCATATTACATCGAATGTAGATCACAGTACTAGGGAGTATCGATTCATATACAAAAATTGAAAATAATTATTATAATTGAAATACTCATCATATTATATTTTCTAAATTAAACTATTGATAAACAAATTATTTTATACAATAATTATTAAATGACAAATAACAGAAGTTAAGATGTAAAATATCAAATATTTTATTGGCAAAATTAACAGAAATAATAAAAAAAATTAATTAAATCAAATAATTACTATAATCTATAAATAAATGTGTGCCTTCGTAAAACAACTTCAACGGTACATTTTAAATTACCAACACCGTAAAGTAAAATGTCGCTTTTAATGTAATTTAAGGCAGTTTCCAAAATATTGAAAATAATGATAAAGGGTGCAACGTTTAGTCCTCATTTGATTAAGCCAGTAATGCACCAATAGCAGAAGTGTGTTCCGTTTTAAGAATATGAATTCCATACCGATTCTATAAAATAGGAATATAATGAAATATTCAATAGCTGACTGTTATGTTAATAAAGTTATTAATATAAATAATGAGTATTTTCTTGGCTTCAAACTTGTTATAAGTTGTTTACAATTTTTAATATTTCTGTTATTAATTTTAATAATTCAATGAAAATTTTTTTGATTATATTATATCTAATCAATTAAAATGATTAACTTTTTATGTAATTTTTTCTAGTAAAACAATAATGTGAATGCCATCAATTATAATTTTTCGTTATGTATATATGCTAAGATATTTTAGATATAATATATACATGTAATTAAGTATATAAATATATTTATAAATACATAAATACTGAGCAAAATAAATTAAATTCCAAAACTAGTTTCAAAATATAAAAAAATACACAAATCAATAAAAGTATTTATTTTTAACACAATGATTTAATTGACGAAGAAATTCCAAGAAAATACTTTTTTAAAAACAAAATATATTACTATACTCTGTCGTAACACAACATGGAGAAAAATTCTTCATATTCTTATAATTATAATTAAGTACTTTATATTTTGAAATAATTGAAATATAACATATAAATTAAACAACCTACCGCTCCAAACATATTACATCTCTCAAATATAAGTTTTCGAAACAGTGGTGAATGTGCCACTTGTCCCTCGATGTAAATATGAAAAATTTTATGCATACGAGTAGGCATGGTGAAAAGTGTGAACATTTGGGCTGTCAGTAAATTTATCATGGAATTGGCCATGTCTTCTTTTTTATAATTCTCAACTGTAAAAAAGTTAAAAATCAAAGGTCAATATTATTACACTTAAAAATCAAACATAAATATAGGAACTCGCACCCCCAACAGTATCAGTAGCGTCTGCAGGTTTTCCAAAAGACATCATAGGCATTTCAGGATCCATAGCGTATGGCGAGTTCTTGTTAGTTCCAGCCATGTCTTTTCCTTGAAGGTCTGTGTTTCCTCGGTCACCATGCATACCTTGAGCCAACACATCTTCAAAATTCTGTATGTAAAAGATTTATGAGATTAATGTTATATTATTTATAACGGCTGTATTGGCATGGTACAGTGACTGGCCATCTACAGATACAATGAAAGATGGCTTTTATATTATCTAATAGATGCACCGTTGCTGAAATTAGTTATGATTCATATTGGGGCTAATTAACTTGTTAGACATTATATTAAATTGTTACGCAATGTATTTTGATTGAATTCAAAACACAGACAACAAACAATTGGAAAATTATATACTTCACAGAATTTGCATAAAAAACATACAAACTAAAATATCTCCGTGAAAGTTAACTCTTAACATCGTTGCAATTGATTTTTAAAAGTGTTCAACATCGTATCGATATTGCCTTCCCCTATATTGGTTATTATACATTTTCTTTGATCAACTTTAAAGTTACATGAAGCTTTCCAAAAAATTTACGCTTGCATAGGTTGCTGCCAAAGAAACACACTTCTCCAGTATCCAGTAATAACAAAACAGCTAACTTATCACGAGTGTGCATATACTTCTATTGTATCCTTAGTATCAAATGAACTCTGTGAAACAAGTTTGATCCGTACCGCCATAGAAGACCCCCATATTTTGTTTCAGAATGTGTTATTGACAGTAAAGTGAAAATTATTAAATGTTTTTGACCTTATGGACCATACCTGAAATAGGAAAATGGTGGGGGGAAGAGAATAGGGGGGACATACCCTTTTCCATTAAATATTGGGAAAAGGATATGGCAAAGAACAAACAGCTAAACTGAGGGGTGCGGGAAAAAGAAAATAAAGCAGAGGGGGAAGTATTGATAATGGAGTGAAAAGGAAAAGGGAAGTAAAATATGCCTCTGATCTGATCCAAACTCTTGGTAGCCTTTCAGATATGCTAAGGATACGATTTACAACAATCTCGGCTTCCTTCTTTAACATTACTTCAACATCTGATTATCTGAACCCTTCGAATGCGGTGGCCAACTGCGTATATTATATAAGAAACAACTATAAGAAGACCTACGAATCCTAGGTGTTACATCTACAACATAAAGCTGTTGCAGCCTCGCGTAACATGTCAGATTAATACAGTTAATTTCATTCATATTTTGCATTTCTGTTTACACGATCTATTATTACGATATTACATTATGCTTAACATGATATTATATAATGTTCCATATCGTCACTAAATGATATTTAAATTAAATTTAAATAAAACTTATTATATAATGGAGTCGTCTTACATATCCGTTTTTTTCGATTCTGTTGATCAATATGTAATGACAAAAACTTGGTTTCGGTATGATTGAATTTATTTCATGTGTTTAATGTGTTTGAGTTGAAAAAAAGAAAAGATTAT
The DNA here is from genome assembly GCA_034780555.1 of Coelogynopora nodosa. Taxonomy (NCBI): domain Eukaryota; kingdom Metazoa; phylum Platyhelminthes; order Proseriata; family Coelogynoporidae; genus Coelogynopora; species Coelogynopora nodosa. The sequence goes on along the minus strand of JAUZND010060718.1, from coordinate 6,379 downwards.
CGTAATAAATCTAAAACAAATTTTATTTGTTTACGATATTCCTTCTTTATGATAACATAACTTAATATACTAAATATACTGAATATAAATATTATTATAATAAAAAATAAATAAGTTCGATAGGTAAAACTTCAATTATATATATTTAGGATAACTTCCGTGAACACTATACAATTTATAAAAGCATTATAAATGTTATAGTGTTCAAGGAAGTTATCCGAAATATATATATATATAATTGAAGTTTTAACTATCGGACTTATTTTTTAAATTATATTAATTAGGAAACTTTGTAATGCCCACAATAACATAATTAAATAAATATTTAAAAATAATTTTCCCCATATATATAGCGCTGTGGACTTAAAATGTTGGATCAGTTGTATGTCGACAACATGGGGAGGAGGAACATTATGTACTATTAATTTTTTTAATGATATCGCTATATAACTGCGCAAACTTTGATTAAATAATGAAATGATTAATTAAAAATGGACTCCATAATATCGATTGCCTCTCGATTAAACTAAAATATCAAACTAGCAAAATTGCTTTAACACTTGTTTCCATTATAATAGATACGAAAAACATAAATTATAAATTGAAATGTGGATAACTGATTTTAGATAATTGTTTGATAGAAAATTGATCAATGTATCTTTACGGTTATTCACTATTTTTTTAATTATTGATTACCTATGTTTTACATAAAAATTAATATACATCAATTGTCCCAAGATTTCCTATGATTGATATTAAATTTTTAATATTTAGAGTTGACCGTTTCAATCTAACTTATTATTTGTGATTATAAGTATGTTAAAAATCGTATTCATACTAACGTCAAGTCCCGTAAGTAGTTGGGAGATTCCGGCGATCGATCTGATACCGACGGGTGACCAAGCCAACAGAGTCCAGTCATCCACCTCGGGAACCTATTAAAGATAACTTGTCACATTAATTCTTCGTCTTCTATCAGATGGTCAGGTGTGACGAACTATAGTTTTGGTTAGTACCAACTTCTTTACTCATCTTATTGAAAACTGACTAAGAACTTGATTTAATTCAATACATGTTCCTGGTGTTAAAATATTAAATGAATATAGAATTTTACGAAAACATTGAATGAAAATATTTACCTAAATATATTTCTTTTATATATTTAAATTATATTATTTTATTAAAAATATTTTTGTATTATCTTACAAATATAAATTAGCATCAATAACCGAAAAATTTCGTTGTCATAGAAATGTTATTTTCAATGAATTTCTAAAACAGTTAGATTAGTTATAAATTATTATAAAATTAGAGGATGAGATAGCCCAGTCGGTTAAGGCGCTGGTGAATAAGTGTGAAGGTAGCGGGTTTGAATCCCAACAGTGTACCTTATCTCTCCCTGGCAAACAACTATGTCTGTAGAGTGTATAGCAACTCTTCTGAGTTTGTTCAGAATGCCATACGATAATGCCAAAAAATGGCCCTGTATGATGTACTATAAAAAAAGTGGTCGCCCAGAAAATGTTTAGAATTGTGTAATATATTTAAAGAATTGTTGCAATTGTAATATATATAATTTTTATTGTAATAACATTATTGATATCGCTCTAACTACGCAAACTTTGATTACATAATGAAATGAATAAATAATAATGGATACCATAATATCAATTGCTTGTCGATAAAACTAAAATGTAAAACTAGCCACATTACTTTTAACAATATTACGGGTCGAACACTTTCAAATAAGTTGCATTTGCTTACTTTCATAACTTTCAAATCATCACCAACTGTCGCAAAAATGCAAGGAAATTTCGGTTTTACGTCGCCTTGAGTGCCAAATTTTTCTAAAATTTTCTTTAGAAAAGGGGGTGGACTGCTAACTTTTATATCTGACGGGGGTCCATAACAAATTTCGTCATCAGTGAAGTTATTCAGAAGGAATTGTATTCCTCGATTCTTTGCGCTTGGTGTCTTTAATATAAGACATATTCTATTGAATTAAAAAATAAATATACGGAGGAAAATGTTAATTATGCAGATATTTCAGACCTATTCAATCTGATATAAATAATATAATATGGTATATTTGAAATTGTAATAAGTATAATAACTAATTGTTAAGACTTAAATAGAAGCACTTGTTTAGAACGTCTTATTTTATTAGTTATTTAAAGTAAAAAGAAATATTTTGCAGATTCAATAGACAGGCATAACGTTATGTGTTATGAATTATAATTATCTAGAAATCTTTTAACAAGAATGAATTTTGTTTACGAAAACCACTTATAATATTTTTTTTAAATTTAAAAGCAAATTTATTTACCTATATTACAAATATAGCGTAAGGTTGATATTTAACAAAATTAGTTAAATAGGTATTTTAATTAAACATATTACAGTCATATTTTGTTGGGGTATGAAAAAAGTGTTGTTTTATATTTAGTTATTATTTGGTTAACTATTTATTATTAAGAATTCATATGAATTGTGGTTAGCTAAACTGTATGCTTAATTCATAATTTCTTTAAATGTTAATTGAAATTACTAATAATTACTTTTCTAAGGCAATTTTTATCAAATCTTGTCAAAAAATTGCACTGAAAGAGTTTACATTAACGTTTACAATTTATTGTAAAGAAATGATGGGCATAATACTTCATTTTCGTTTTCTCTTCGATCATCTGCTTGTCCTCCTCGGTACAGAGTCCTGTTACTCGAAGTTCTTCACCTGGGAAAAGTTTTCCAGTTTCCGTTAGCCATTCAAGTGTCTCATCTAAGGGCTTCCTTGGAAATGTCGCGAAGATTAATGTGACATGTTCAGTCTGTTTTTCATCTTTTGAAGTGCAGAGAACTTTCGTTTGACTACAACCTAAAAAAAGAAGAACAGGGCAATAGATATCGATTTTACTAGTAGCCTATATGACATAATATGTTATATTATATGTTATAATATCTCTAAATATAACCCTGAGGCACAATACAAATATTATGATCCAGCAACTGTGGATTTAATGTTAAGGAAGAGTAATAAAAAAAGGTAATAATACCTTTAAAAGTGGTAAATTAAAAAATATATTATTAATGTGTTACCTAACAGAGAAGTTTTAACTTTTTGTTATTTATATATAATAAAACATAAATTTTAATATAATACATTATTGTATTTTCGTTACATTTATTTTATGTAGATATGTTTTACTACCCAGCAATTACGTTTTGAATGATTTAATTAAATTGAAAAATATATTTAACAATACGAAAAATACAATAATTACATAGTTATTCTTTATAATTAAATTCAAAATAATGAAAAATGATTTAATGCTATAAATATTTTTTAATCTACTTTTAAATAAGAAATCTTTTGAACAAGAAATTTTTATTTAAATTAAAAAAATCAAATTTCAAATTGTATCCCCGTATACAGGTATTTATATTTCTCATTATGTTTGTGTTTCCGAATATCCAAATAAATATATAATCAATCTATATCCTAAGACAAAAATTTACTTTATTGACGTCTATTATTAGTATTATATATTATTATATTATTTAATATAAATATTATATTATTATTATTTTATTACTATTGCTTTTTATACTATTAAGAATGTTGGCGATTCTAATATACAATCTTATTACAGATTATTTTAAAATACGAAGTTATAGTGGACACGTTGCTTTTTGTGTAAATATTATTTTTTGATTATGACATCTTTTTAATAGTAAGAAGACTACATTTTTTAAAACTTGTATATTAAACTTTATATACTTAGAGACTCAAATGTTGTATAATATATAAAATTATTAATTATTATTTTATCTGCAAATGCAATATTGCACGATTCTCACAAAATAAGTTTACGTGAGATAATGCAGACATAGAATAGTTAAATATATACATATATTTACAAAGATAAAATAGTAAAATATTAAAAAATAATATCAAATTATTCAATCGTATACGCACTAAAGTTTTAGTAGAAATATATGGCGTAACATTAAGTAGGCACTAATTTTTATTTTATTTATTGAAGAATTGTATTAAATGCTATACATTTATAGTGAAGCATACAGTTATAGCATTTATAGCGAATAAAATTAAAGTTTTTTTAATGGTGTAAGGATCAACTTTTATTACAATTATCATGGATCATGTATAATATTACAAAATTATTTTAGGAAAAGTTTATTTTTTGTCTATTAATTCTCTATGTAATTGGAAAAAACAGTTGGCCCATTTTTATGTTTCTCAGAGTTTCTATTTGTATACGTGTTTCAATTTATTGTTTGAGTTAATTTTATAAATTTGTATCTATTATTTTAATTAACTGGTATAATATTATAACAACAGCAATAAGTAATACAATTATATCATAAAAAAATTTGTTGAAAAACCACAAATGACAAATATTGCATAATATCTATTTAAAATAAAATCATAAATATTGAAAAAACGTATCTCATCTTACCCGCATCAATGGATACCAAAGAAGTAAATTTATTCATCATTTCTTTTTTAACTGTTAGCGTTTCTGTATACAAAGGAACTGCCATTTTACTTGTTTTATTTGTTGAGTATACTTTTAAATAAATAATATGTTCTCATATATGACAAGGTGTCTGTATAAATGAATATTTTATAACGAAATATACACGTGTCACCTAATTGAGGTGATTACCAATCCGCTATATGCAAACTTTATATAGAACATCTAGTAATCACTAAATACTAAACTAATTTTGAGATTAAAATACTTGATAGAACAACAAATGAACTCCATTGCAGTTTAACTCATGATTTTGTTAGTTCATGATTATTTTTGAAGTGGACTATAACATATATTACATTTTTACAGTATAAATAGAGTTCAGAAAATAAAAATACAAGGCTATACATACAAGAACTTATACATATTTTGTTGATTTTGTTGGGTGGGTGATAATATTGATTTTTTTTTATATTTCATTCGTGGAGTATTCACGATTGGTTTTGGTGACTGAAGAAGAATACTCTATAAGTTTAAATAATATATATCCAAACCTTCAACAACAAGCCAATCACACGTGGGACCGGATCAACAATATCGTATCAAAGCATTTATTGAAGAAAAATGCAAGAATGAAATAAGTGAGATAAATAATGAAGAAAAGGAGAGCAGAACACGTAGTGACTATATGAGTCAGATTTCGTCCAGTTTGACCAATACATCAATTCAAAAGACAATTTCACTGCTTACATTTCTACATGGAAAAAAGTCAGATTTCTCATGGCCACAGAATGGGGAGATTATTAATGCTAGACATATTATCGCTGGTTCGAACTTGTATGATTTACTTTGATATTCTACCAAAGATACGCGGGCAAATGTATATTTTCTGTTGGATGGAGTGAATTCACGGCTATTTTGAAAAAAATTTAATGTTGGCAAGTCAGCACTAAGTAATGCAACATCAAAGGAACTCGGGATCGTCCTTAGAAAACGACATCAAAGTATTTTTGCCTCCTCATACTCCACGACCACTTCGTCAACGATTGATCACTCCACCTGGAAGTCACCGTTCTAGGCCTATATCAAGGAAAGTCAACTGGAATGAAGGGTGAGGTGTGTTCAACATTATATATTGAAATCGCATTCTTATAAAGTAACACATTGATTCTTCTCTTTCTCGCTCTCCCGTGTAGATAATACTCGATAAGTTGAGATGTGTCTGAGAATACCATCAATTCATAAATGAAATGTAAGTTAAATCTTATATACATAGTACTGCTATTCTATGAAAAACGCTAAATTTCCTTTCTTGTTGCTCACCAGAAGCCGACGAAGTTGATGCTGTAAACCTCAACGTCTCGATAAACTGCACCAATGTCTGCTGCCAAAAAACAAACACTATCAGCGAAAAACTGGAAACTTTTAGAACGCCTTTATTACGACGCACAGTCTACAGGCTGTTACGGAAGCGTCAAAGTGCTGACCGCTGCATCAAATCTTCACAATAACCAAGTGAGACAATTGTTACAGAGTCAATTCACATACACCCTACACAGACGAGCGTTGAAAATCCCCGAGAAGAAGATATATGACAAGAGGGATGGACATGCAACATCAAGCTGATCTAGTAGAGATGCAACCTTATGCTGGAGAAAATAATGGTTATCGATACATGCTGACATTGATTGATTTATTTTCACGTTACGCTTGGCTGAACCATTAAAGAGTAAATCAGCTGACGACACGGCAAAATTGCTAAAGAAAATATATTGAACAAGTAAAAGGATTCCAAAAATATTTACAAATTTATGCAGGAAAAGAGTTTGAAAATAAACCTGTACGTGAATACCTCAATTCAATTGGAGTGGAACAATTTAGTATAG
>JAUZND010060707.1:0-18226 GCA_034780555.1 Coelogynopora nodosa | reverse complement strand
ACTTGGCCTTCGGCCGCGTGAGCAAAAATAAATTAGCGTGAGTAAAAACCATCAATTCGCGTGGCGTAATATACTAATCTAATAGTAAGTATAGGTCATACACTCAATATTGATCAATCATTTTGAACGCACTGTTACTACAATAAATATTTGTTAAGATATTAATCATACAACCAAATTATATGTGTAATGCATAATATGATTGCTCTAGGCAATATTATATAGGAATGCGCAGCCTACGTAAATGTTAGTTGATTATTTTATTGATTTTAGTTAAAATATAGGTTGATATTTCATCGAAATTATTTAAATAGTAATTTAAATAATTACCATTTCATTATAATCTAAATATAAGTAATAAAACTTATTTATATATATTTATAAAATTTATAAAATGTAATAACAAATTTTAATATTTATTTTTAAAGTATAATCAAGTTTTTTCATACTTATTTTAATTAAAATTTAATCAAATTTGATTGACTCTCATTTGAAGTTGAAAAGACCGATTACTTTGATTTTTGCTACAAAAAATTACAATTTTAGCAATTTTCAAATAATTGTTAACAAACGTTCAATATTTTATTTACTAATTTATTCATTTAGCATTTTTAAAATCAATTTTTATTATTTTATAATGTCATAAAGGCGTAAATCAATTGTAAACATCATGAAATCGTAGTGACTAAATGATTGAACACTTCTGTTTACAAAATTCAGTTTACAACAAATGGTCTAAAGTGTAGTACACCTAAAATGGTAACAGTTACAAATTTTGAATGAATTGTCATTCGTGATATATATATATACTCATATATATACTCATGTGATTATTATATTATAAGATAGCTTTCTTCCAACGTTAAACTAATTATAATATATAATATTGTATATGCATCTCAATATAGACCACTTAGTCTACCATTTAAATGGATTGCACTTACCAAACTTATACTAGCTGATTCCAATTCGATTAATCATATATATACATTCATTTGTTAGTTAGTTCATTTCCACGCATATCACCCACATAATTCTACTCCATGGACCCCACCCTTACTTGATGAAAATGTTCTTCTATTTCAAATATAAAATTTAGATTCGTTGACAGGGGGGTAGGTAGGGTGGGGGGGTGGGGGGGTTCATTGGTGGTATACTCTAATGAGGTTCTGGTTCTTTCTTTCTGGAACTATTTTTAGAGATACTAGCATCACCACCACTGCTAAGAATAGACTTGATGGTTGTACGTACCTATACGTTCAACGTTCACTGACGTAGTGTATTTGTTATATATATATAGTGCAGGACAACTAGGCGCAGCACTTAGCGCGCTTATGTGTACAACACTACTGCTGCAGTAGGCCTATAATATAGCATACTTCTAGCTATGCAATTCTTATGTAATATTATATTATTCACACTCAGTATAGCTACATAAACACGGCTCTGCATAGGCCACTCGAGCCGTTACAACGCTATGTTCTGCGAGAGTGTAATTAAGCAGCGCTTAAATTAGACTTTTCCTCACTGGTTACACCACTTTATTTCATTTTGTGCACCTGATAGGCTCGCTGAAGATTATTATTAGAAAACGTGTTTTTTCGCCAATTCATTGTTCGCCACATAGGAATATATTTGTTATATATTTGTAGTGCAAAAAGTAAGTAACCTGCTAAAATTATATACTTATTTAAGTATTATTTGCTTTTTATGGTGAAATATGTAGGCTTAGTTTCTAAATATAGAATTAATTATATTTAAGTGGTTAAAATAAATTAATATAATTTTCAACATTAGCATAGTTTTTTGATATTCTTCATCATTCTAACCATGCTAACCAATTCTATCCAATAATAGCTATTCATCACCTTTTATATTACTACCATATCTCGTCAGGCTACTTACCGGTACCTCCCATATTTTTTTCACCAGTGATGGGACTAAAATTTAAGAAGTGCCATATTAAAGCTTAACGACAACAGCTATAAGTATTATAACTTTTCCTTCGATTTTGTCAATCCCAATCCCAATCCCAAGCCGTGTAGAGTGTATTGTCAAATACATAACAATATATATACAATATATATATATAACATGATTCCAATACAGTTAAAAATGAAGCAATAATGTACCATCTTCAAATGAAAACATGTAATTCTAATACATTATACAACCTGGTTCATCGCGCAAGCAAGCGTAGTATAGTTCTTGTGAAATTGACTCTGAAGAATCAAATACTTTCCAGGCGTAGCGTATACTGGTACATCTCTTTGCAAGATAAGGGAAAAGAATATACTACGTAAATCTGTTTTCTCCCCTTATCAGGCAAACGTCTCAGCTCCACCAGTAGCTACATACTATTTCTAAACATATCAAAGGGAGGGTATAAGCATTGTAAGAAGGAATCCGTAGTAGACGCGTGTCAATTATATATTTATATGTTGATAAAAGCTATGTGTATCCATATTATGTTCCCTTAATCATATCGACCATAAGATGAACCAGAAGGACCAAAAAGTGAACTTTGTTAACCATTTTACGAAATCATCGCTAATCAAATATTAAAAAAAAATCAAATGAAGTGACTTTCGTTATATCAAAAGTATTTTTTATTGATGAAATTAAATGATATTGTTTTATACACGGGCAATAGATTTGTATGCGAAATAAAAATTATTGTCCTGTTCACTAATTTTGGACATAAAATACCTACTTTTAATTCAGCACCACCTTTTTATATATAATACAATAAATGATACTTTAATGCATTTGTCGAATTGTTTAATTACATATAAATTCAAACAATGTTATTATTTTAAATATCACGTTTTCCAAAAGTTCAGTATTTTGATTGTGACTCAAATCCAGAGGAATAAAAACCTGTTTTTAAGGTGGGCAACAAAAAAAGTTTCTAAGATAAACAAATAATGTCAATTTAAACGGTGTAAAATATTAAAAAAATTGATTTAAATTCAATGTATCTACAATGATATAAATCATTGTAATAGCTAGGTGTAAGTGCAAATATTCATTTAATGTTTTAATAAATAGGCCTATCCACTAATTATAAAATACTGAATTCATACTTTTAGAAAAATGTGAATCATTAAAAACATTTAGTCATAATTATTGTAATTTATTTATTTCATAATTATTGAAAAAGTATATTTATAGACCATATAAAAATCCCTTCATTTTTATTAGCTTCTTTGAACATTTAACTTCTTTCAAATATGTTTTGTTTGTTTATCTGAGCAACTTTTATAATAGCAACCTTGAATAAGAGATAATATTTTCTCCAGATTTGCCCTCCAGTTTTACCTATAATGTGCGTGTCTAAAACCTAAGTTTACTGTATTTTCATAAGTTATCCGAATTTGCGAACTAGTATTTATTTGGATTCAACATTTTATTTGGACCGCTCCTCGTATATTTACGAAATTTTTCTAAATCCCCTATCTATTTTTGGGATATACTTTTATCTCCGCACTCTTTTTTGTTTTGTACACTCCATAGTTAATAAAATAATGCAGAAGTTACTTTGCATGTTCAACACAATCGATATCGATTTGTTAATACGTGTACTGTCTATTTTATATACTGTATATATATATATATATATATATATATATATATATATATATAAGCACGAGTGTAATAATAGTAACTAGCATGTTTGGTGTATTAATAGAAACATGTGTTCTGGAAAATTGCTAAATCAATTATTGTTATTCCTAAAAGCACAACTGTATCATGCAATCATGCTACGTTGGAGTATTGATGCTTATCAATTTGGTATACACAGTAATGAGATGGTGAAATCATCGTATGCCTAATCACATTGCAATCAATCTAACGACGACCTCTCCTTCCATAGCGACTGGTAGAACCACGCCAGAAGGCTCCACCTCTGCATGCCCGACAAGATCAATCACTGCAAAACCGACCGCCGCCGCCACAATCAGAACGACCACAACCAAGAAGAAGCAGCAACACGTTCGACCGAAACCCCCCCGGCGACCTTGCCCCGTGTGCCAACTCGAGTGCTGGAAGCCATCGGCCCTGGAGCGACACATGCGCTCGCACAACAACGAGCGGCCCTTCCCCTGCACCGACTGCCCCCTCCGCTTCAAGTCGCGCTCCAACCTCACCAAGCACCGGACCACCGTCCACCAGACCCGGCCGGCGGTGGTGACTGACGGCGGCGCCACCACCGCCAAGCGATCGCGGTCTATGTGAGTCTTGTCGTGTATATCACACATGCGCTGCCTTATAACGGTGTACTAACAGATTAGGTCGATGTATTGATTAAGTGTTCAATATCGATGTATTGATCAATATCTACAATCTATTGATATCTTTTTTCAAATCCGTCTATTTCATGACATAGTTATACCTATTGTATATATGGTACAGATGTTTAAGTTTACGATATGAAAGTATAGTTAAAGACAATAAAAAGAATAGAATATAAATGAAACATGCATGGCATGGAAAATGGTTTTGGAGTGATTACATTTAAACTATCTAAATATTTTTTTATTTTTCGTAGATTCGAAGAAAGATTGCACCGGACGAGATGTCTAATAACAAATGAAAATATAATTGTTTTAATTTTGCATCGGTTCCACGTGGAAGTTCAATTTAAACTAGAGAAATACGTAAATATGTATACAGCTTTTTCAAATACATCTTATGCATTCTATTTATGCATATAGAGATGCCATGTTTATCTACTTTACAACTAATCTTTTTTATATTATTTCCAATCGACGACTAAGATTTAATAATATAAATAATCAATACAAGTATACTGTCAGTATGAGTAATCTTATGCACCCGCGCACACACATATTGAATACATAATGCAAATTATTAAAAAACTATTTTACGCGTTGTGGCGTGTCGTAATACAATTTCCGGTTCATTTGCATCACGTTTTATGTTTTAATTCAGCAAAATGGGTATTACATACCACGCTCAAAGGTTTAAATTGTATTTTATTTACTGAACATAAATTCACTAATATTAGCAATAAATGATGTGAACAGTTGTGAATTTGGTGCATAAAAGTTGACTTCCAAATAAAGAAAAATGTATGAGTGTAATCAATATTCTTAGAATATAAGTACACTGTAGGCCTACATATATGACTAAATGTATGTTTACACAATAATAAGGTACAACGAACCTGAGCTATCTTATAAAATGCTATGTATGTTTTATTTGTTATTCAATTTAAGTATTGTTCGAGTTTTATTATTATTCCGTTCATTGTGTGAAATGTTTAGCCACTATAAAATATTAAAAGTTTAAATGAGTAAATGAACACAGTCTATTCGAATCCTCAACATCGCCACAAAACAAATAAAAAAGAAGAACCAGAAATTTTATTGAATAACATCTTATCACTATTTATCAATATCACATAAGGCGATACATAACGCCTGAGTCTACTGACTGAAAAATGGACATAATCGGTTACTCTCGGAGGCCTGAACAAAATGAAATGTTGACTGTACTTTCTGAGCTATTTATAGACCCAACATATTTGTCTATAGGTTTATAATTCCATCCATTTTTATTGAATATCTTAATTTAAAAGCCTTTTTATTCTCTGATTTATGAATAGAAATCGTAAATGAATTGAAAGCTTCAACGTATAATTCCAATTTCACCTAAAAGACAATTACATATACTTTCTACTAAAAAAAATACTCATTAAATATGTATATGTAGTTTTATCAAGAGTGAAACATAAATGTAATACATTTAATATTACAAAAATATGACATTGATCATTAATTTTAAAAAATCCTCAAAATTCTTCTATAAAGTATTACAATTAATATTAGTTTATTTAGTATTGGGTTTGTTGGTGTTTTGTAATATTTTTCCTAAACAAATTACTACAATATAATGGTAGATTCACTATATATTGGAGGTAGGTAATCCATTAAGAAATATCATTATAAAAAATATGTGGTGTTTGCAGAGGTTCAAACTATAAAAATATTATATAAAATAATGTTTAATTTGGATAGTTTGTCTAGCTTAATCAATTGGATATAAAATACAATCATTCGAATTTTATTAAAAGCAATAAATCGTTGTTATAAATGATTAAATTGATTTTTATTTACAGCAGATTGAAAATATATATTTAATATATAATTTTGATTTACTTTGGTTATTTATTTTTACTGGTTTAAATGTAAAAATTTGAATTAATTAATTAATTTAATAAATTAATTATTTTTTAAATGTCTAACTCATTTCTGGTTTCCATGCTATAATATATTCTACAACTTACGTTAACATTAATTTATAATCTGGCATTCCATCTACTATATAACCACATTAACTATACCATATAATATAATGGTACTGACACAAAGCTCACATAATGGATTACTTTTAATATTATGGAAGTGTGCAAACAGTCTATTTGAAGTCTGAGAGCACAAATATTGCGCATTAATGTGCAATAAATTATAATTAAAATTTCCATTTCTCTCGGATGTATTATTTCAGTAAAAATAGATCATGAGCGATTAATGTGGTGAAATATAGAACGTATGAGTCAATTGACATTACTTAAACCTTGTTGATACTAATTATGGCCATATTAATTACGTATAAGTAGTCTTTAACTTTTTATAAAAGTATGAATAGTGAGTCCGATTTTCATGTTAAGTGAACGTAATAATGCAAAAGATAACAGACAATTTGGTTTTCAAGGTGGTTGGAAATATTAACATCTTGTTCGTGTATTTAATATACAATAGTTGTTTAAAACATTACATAAATAATTGCATATTTATTTGTAAGTGTTATTTTTAAGATTAAAGTCTAACATTATATGTCAAGTAAACGTATCATATTTATTCAACGTGTTCTTTACCATGGTTGACCTTGATGTTTACCCCTTTTTCGCATATATGTTATTATTTTTTACTCATATCTGTTACGCATATATATATTAATAATAATAAATATATAAATATAAAAATAATATATGTTATTATTTTATTTTGATATACATATCAATAATAATCACTACTGTTAACAATTGCCTAATCTAGTTTCATTGTGTCTCATTAAACTTAATACTGTTTAAATTTATTTTGTAGAGGTGAAGCCAACTCTAAACCAACCAAAGCGCCACAATCAAAGAAAAAGAAAATGGAAGAGGTAATAGAAGAGATATACTTGTAATATTTTCTTTTTGTCATCAAAAATCATAAAACACTTCATGTTTGAATGTAACCATGGTGTTGAATGGCTGAATAGTGAATATTTTGTTTGTTTCAAAATAAATTTAAAATATTCAATTAAAAACATTTTATAATTTAATGAACTATAATTATTGTTAATTTTGCTTGAAAAATTCAGTTTTATTAATAAAACGGTAACCATGGTCAAATAATTTTAGTGTTATTATTTTTTTACGACAATTTATCACATGATATCATCCTATTGGATCAGCCATGAGGAAGTGTTTTTTTTTAATTATGTAAAAAAAAATATTATCTATTTTTTTAAATATAATTATTAATACTTCTCCCAGCCGTTCTCCCAAACATTGTCTGATCATTGCCCCATACTGCAGAAATTATCGATAGAATCCCTGCTCGGGGCATCCAAACAGACAACAACGAAAGACCAGAAAAAAGCCGTGCCGAATGAGGGCTGCGACGCCAAGTTGACAATAGACACGAAAGACGGACCAATGATCTACTACATCAAAGTGGGCCACGAAATAATGGGGCAGTTCATGATGCAACAGAAGCCGGAGAACTCAGAGGAAGACGCCTCGGTGTCTATCAAAGCTGCAGCCACACCCCTGAAGAACGATCAAGGTTGGTAACTTATATTAAAAAGTAATTTAATTAAAATTATGTTATGAAATTCGACTGTTCGAGAGGCATACTTCATTAATGAACAACATTAAACAGCAATATCTTTATCATATCATTCCGTTTGTAGCTTGTAACCTAAAACTTTTGGTGGAAAATCACAAAAACGATTTTACGATGAATTACGGTAAATATTGAGGTTAATATTGAGGTATGATAATAATTAATCGTAACTTATGTTTTGTTTACATTGGTTTAAACAAAAACAATTATATAATTATAGCATTAATTAATTCATATGTAAATTACTAAATTCACAGAAATTCATAATTATTTACACTTTTCTTTTAATTATAAGCGCCTTTCTTTATTATCCCGTCAACAAAGTTGACTTAAACCGAATTTTACAAAAGCAGGTTTCAGTTTTTTCATCAGAGTCATAATTAATATAATATGAACAACATAATCATACCTTAAATTTACAATAACATTGTTGAATCATTTCAGCCATCATTTCAGCCATTGTTGTTCTATTTTCCTGGAGTCACTTATTTAGACAATAAAAACGTGTTTAACTGTTTAACTCAAAGTGTTGTGCAACCTTTTCTCAGTAGGTCACTCACGTGATCTATACAGTAGCATCACTGCATAATGTTATTATCGCACGTACGTTTATTAATACTAGGTAAACGTATCGCTACTTATAGCTTGGATGATGTCATTCCTAGCTTGTTTAAACTTAAAATAGAAACTTCTTTATTTCGGCTTCTTATAGAATATTATGTATTGTATTTGGGATATCGAACGATATTTGTAAGCGTTATTCGACATAACATACGATGGCAAAAAGGAGATATATTTCAGGACAACTCCACTGCATAATGAATCATGGAGCTGATGAGATGATGATGTCCGTTATCAGGTCGATATCATCCGATATTGTCCGAATTGAGAGACAAATGCAATATATTTCTAAATAATCGAAGTCTTTTTTCTATATATTTCATATCGATTAGTATATTATTTGTATTTCTCCGCTATTCGTCATTTTTGATCTCGCAAGAATAAGTCAATATATTCTTTAAGTGCAAAAACTTTGTTCAGATTCATAATAATCCTAATTTATTGTTTTAATTCATGAATCAAAATTGTGTTGTGTATTACATGTTGAAGTCAGGTGCCTGCGATTGTGATTTTAAGAAAATGTTTCAGTGTATTATGTCTCATATTGAAATTGATAAAAACTAAAAGTATTGCATTTTAAAAATAAAATAGAATAAAGCAATTTATTAAAAGAAAAATGATTAATATCAATTTTGAAATCGAATCTAAAAAATGGATTTTATAAAATACCAAACAGCATAAATAGTGTAACTAGGTAGAACATAAATAATAATGTAAACAATACTTTCCGTGAAATAAAACTGATCATTTTACTCATTTATTTGATTTACCTCACAAATCTTTAGATGCCTATCTCTTGCAATTGCCTTAGTGAAATTGTGTGTTTTTTAAATTTGAATGAAATTAAGTTAGCTTTAACCATGGTAACTAACAGTATCAAACTACTGCTATTGGATGTGTGTGACTGAATCCATTGTTCCCTCGAATGGCCACCCGGCCTTATTTATCGATCTATCTCGCATGTGACCTCACTCCACTCCACTTCTTTACCCGCACAGACCCCGTCAACAGTCCCTGCAAGGACGACGATAAGAGCACGGCATCCACAACACCAACACGCCAACAGACTATGGGCGGCACATTGGAGGATCCCCGGTTGCTAGGAGGGCTGGGCGGAGGAACAATCAGCCCCCCCCTAGCCTTCGCCTTCCCCTCCTCCACCAGCCGAGTGGGCAGTCCGGATGTCCGACAGCGCCTCAAGCAGATGCTCGAGGGCCGCAGTCACAAGGGGCACGACACAGAGGGCGGGGAACAGGCCCCGGACCACCTCCTACCCCCCTCCGCCGTTGACCGTGTAGACGAAAGCTGCCTGGGTAGCGAGGCCGGTGGCGTCAAGGTACAACACGTGCACCCATCGGCCCAGTCGCTGCATCACAGCCTGAACAGCTACACCGTTTCGGATATTCTGCAGGCGGTGAAAACCGAATCGAGCAGTGCAACAACCCCAGTTATGGCCGTGAGTCCTTCGGTGGTCACCTCGGTGGTTCTGCCGCATAGTTCCCTGATGCTGCCCGACAAGATGAAGACGGGGTTGGCGAGGGGCCTGGGGGCAAGCGCGGCGGGCTACCTGGTCAAGTCGTCCCCGTCGCTCCTCGAGCCCAAGATTGAGCCCATTTATCAGACGGCGCCCCTGATCAGCCTTGCGCCGGGAATGCCTGTACCGAAGCACGTCTTCGCGGTTATGGTAAGGGATTGATTGATTCGTACATATTGTCTTCAAGGTCTTACGTCAAATAGTCAATATAATGAATCGATCAATTAATTTACAAATAAAATAATAATTACACAACAAAAAACAATTTTATATTTTACTTAAATGTAAATGAAACAACAATTCAAATAAAATATTTTGGTGGATGTTTAAACATTTTAAAATTAATTAGGATTTTTAAATTTTGGTGGATATTCAAAAAGTAATTTTAGGTTGGTTGGTTGCTGGTTCTTGGTTGTTGGTTTTTGGTTGGTTGGTTGTTGGATGTTGGTTGTTGGTTGGTTGTTGGTTGGTTGGTTGTTGTTGGTTAGTTGGCCCCCTATACATATCTGATTGTTGTATAACTTATAGGTCAACATTTGTATTACTTAGAATTAATATTAATAAAAATGACGTCATAATTAATACAATAAAGTCTATAATGTTAATAAAAATATTTAAAATAGCATCCATTCAGATATTTTACATTTTACATTATTTAAAAGTTGTTTCAACAATTAAATGTAGTATCATTTTACAAGCATATTTGTTAAAAATTAATTGTCAAGAATGAGAAGTTGTACTTCAATTGTCAAGAATGACATGTTTTATTTTTAGTAAATCCGAGTTGGCAGCGATGAATGTACATATACAGCTAAAGATTTTCTTTTATTAAAAAGTTGTGGAAAGAAATGCAATTATAATATAATATAAATGGAATTATAGTTTCACAAATGTGAATAACTTTAACTGCATTTATATATGTATAAATATATTTATTGTAATAAAATAATAATGTTTACACTACTATGACCATTTTAAACTCACTGGTTAACTTAGATGTTAAGAACATTTATTTATTCACATTGATTAAATTAATAGTCGAAATAAGCAATTTTTACAAATACAGTAGTATATTTTATCAGTAAGCAAAATTCGTTATTTATTTATTTATTAATGGATTATATTTTACGATAACCAAACTTTATAGTAAATATATCAATTGATTTTAATATATTTCATATAATTCCACAAATCAAATGTAAACTGTTTCGCTCAATAAATTATCAAATAATTTTTCTAAACGTATAAAATATCAAGCAACACAAATCATATAATACATAGCCTTTGTGACCATTCCTTCCCATAGAAATCGAACTCCATTCTTCACAAAAACATCGAGGCCATGTCTGAATCTGGCAGCTTCATCGGTTCTACAACACTCACTCCGATCACGCCCTCGCACCCCAACCCCAATCCCTACGATTCCTCACCAGTGACACCGATCATCCAATCTCACGACTTCTTCAACGATCAGCCTACTCAAGCCCACCATCCCCACAAGTCCACCTCGCCAACACAACCGCCCAAGAAGCGCCCAATTGAGAACTGGAACTACTCCCCCCCTCAGGAACAGTCTGCCTCACGATCCAGCCATAAGGCACCACCGCAACCACTATCGTCATCGACGGCGTCAATGGTGACGACACCGAGTTGTCAAAATGACGCAGCAGAACACACTCCTACCGCCTCCGAACCCCAGGAGGAGATGACTTGTCTGCCGGGCTTCTATGCGGCCGTGGTACCCACACCGACCGGTTATCACGCTCTGGTTCCCGCCAGCGCCCATCAGGACGCCCGGGGGAGTGTGGTGATCCGGCCCAACGAGCAGATGATGCAGATGATGCAGACAATGATGTTCCATGTACCACAGGGAGGGGGGAGTATGGGCTTCACTCCGCCTAGCTGGCAGCTGTCACCACCCACTGCTGCGTCAACAACCAATCAACACCAGGCGACAGCACCGACACCGACTCGATTCCCCATCAGTCCAATCTACACGGAAACAACTAACCCCTTTAGTAAGAATACTTGCTTGTTTATTTATGCGTTTTTACAATTTCAATTAAATAATAAACTACACACATGTATAGAAACTATAGAAACTATGAAACTATTGAAATTATAAAACCATAGAAATTATAAAACTATAGAAATTATAAAACCATAGAACTTATAAAAACTATAGTAACTATAGAAACTATATATCCTTTCAATATTGATATTATGATAATAATTAGAAAGATTTTAAAATGTGAATGCATAAACAATACATGAATTTCGAATGAATAGTGGTCATTTAGGTTAAACCGCTTGACATTACGCGTGCTGTTTCCTATTTTTTTAAATGCGAAGATTAAATTTAAATCCAACCAATTAATCGCATTACGACTAGATATTATGATGCATCTACATCAAAACGATCAATTCTATATTTCACATCCCTCAGTGACCAGAGAAACGCCAAAGCGATTGATACCAAGCGTGTTTCAGCCAATCGCTCCACCGATTCGTCGCAAAAGACCTGGAAGGCCGCGTTTGAATGCGACCTCCATATCCAGAAATTCACGACCAGCTTTCAGGTATTATAGGGCTATCTTGCAAATTCAGATCTAATCATATTTTAAAATAATCAGTGCAGCACGTACACATAGAAGTAACATGTTAATCACATTCCAATTTGCTGTTCTTTTTAATAAACATGTTTTCTACTACTATAAATAACTAATATTATTTATGAAAACTATTATAAACTGTCTTTATATGCGTGCAATAATAAAAACATTTCCTTCAAAGTTCAAATCGTTCTTTTGAATTACTTCAAAGCATATATTTTTCCAATTTAGCGGGTAGGCATCTGAGAAAGAGATATATATATATATTTATTTAAATTACGAGATATCTATTTGTATTTAGATATATACGTATGACATTCACTAGTAAATGTAGTTTTGATAGTCGTTCCCAAAGATTGTATAACACAAAATGACTAAGTTCTATGTCGGGAGTTCTATAAGATAATAGTGGTAGAATAGTGGTTACACAATTATTTTAAATATACATTAATTAAGAAAACGAATAGCCATATCAAAAATGATACAGCATAAGGTATAAGGTTAAAGAATTATAAAAGAATAACATTATTAGGGAAATGAATCAGTACAAAATGCAGGTACACACCAAGAACCAAAAAAACATATTAAAAGAAGGACTTGCATGATGTACATACAACAGTATTCCCTGTACAGTGTACATAATGCAACAATCCTATAGAACATGATTAGATGATAATTATAATTACTCAGCAGAATACTGTACCGCGCGCAGCTCCAGTAAGTGATGTAAACGTAGTTGGCAACCTCAGATGTGATATTTATTGATTCATGTTCTATTTGGTATCAATCGTTTGTATAGTTCATTGTATGACTATTTGATAACCATTCAATTGTTTAATTGTATTTATTCATGAACTCACATAATTCACCTTTATATAACTAGTCGAACGTTTAATACGTTAGATAAAATGAAAGATAGAAACAATTAATTATCTTTTATAATATATGATTATGTTATGAAGGTTTATATTTTCCTTTAGGAATATATAAACCTGTAATTTGAAATATTATAATATGTTAAATTGGAGTTTTCAATACCTACAATCGTGTATTATAAATATGGATTACAATAACCTATCTTATCATGCTAACATATCCCATAGCATACCGTCCAAAGTAGGCCTACTTGTATATCATGTATTTCAATATATATATATATATATTATTTGTTTCAGAGAAATTCGATCGAAAACCAAAACAGAATCAAATTCTAAAGAGGTCAAAGAGGAAGCGACAAAACAGGTTTGTTTACGTTGCGCATTGATTGAATATAACACAGACATTACACATGCAGACATATAGGTACACATACAGACATAATGCATACCATTACACAAACCTTATATGTATATTACACACTATGGATATTTTGTTACAGAATGGGGTGTGGAAAATATTTAAAAACTTAAAATTAGTAAATCACGTACATTGTGAAAATGGTTTCAATTAAATTATTTTGAAATTAACTTTAATAGTTTTGAATACAATTTATATATTTACATTATATTTTATTGAATTCATGTACAATACATACATAACATTAATTAAATAAATATGTTCAGTTTTTTTTATCTATGTTGATATATTAGTTTCCTTTCAGAAAAAATGTTTTAGTAAATTTGTAATATATTTAGCATATTGTAAATGGTTAAACATTTAAATAATTAAATTTCGAGGGATGCAACCTAGTGATTTAATTGATTTAATTGATTAAATTGATTATTGATTTCCGCAAGTTAAGTAAGTACGTTAAAACGACGGATGTATGTGATGTGTATGCAACTGGTAACTGATAATAGTCTATATGGTATGACACACTAAATGAATAAATTTAATTTTAGAAATTACATCAGATATTATACGATCGATTTAGTTGATCTAAATAAAGTAACGTTCTCTTCTTCCTTTATATAACCATTATTCTAAACTAATACTCAAAAGCTAGTTTATAAAATGTATTCTTCTTCTGCATTCTTCTTCTCTCGTTTCTATTTTCCCAATTGTTTCCTAATTATGAACTAAACAGACACATACAGGTGAACCGGAATATTGAGATACAACAATGGCTGACGACAATTTAGTTCACAAGTTCCAGGTTCATTTAGATATCTCTTTCTTTTCGTAATGTTTCATTTCATTAACTGCTGACCCACTGTACCAATACGGCGCTGTTGTGTCATGGACATAATTGAATTGCAGATTAATTAAAACACACATGTTTTGTTTCCCGCATCCGATTTATAAGGTACATCTCAGTAGGTATATGTATATATATAGCCGACACGTTATGTTTATAATCCTGGTTGCATACGAAATCTATTCAGAATTGGTACGATGTCCAAACATTATATAATTATTAAAAAAATAGGATAACACGTTTACTAATTTACTAATTAAATAATATGTATAGGATATACAGCACATATATTACAGCTTTATATGATCGATAATGACTATTTCCTGTTTTGTATAGTCTAATATAATTTTGTAAATGCGATATGAATGACATTGTAAAATATTTACAGCATATAATTAGAAAATAAAAAAAGAATATTTATTATTAATTAGCTTAATAGAAAATAATGAAACGATTTAACGCGATTATACAAAATAAGGTTCCAAAATACTATCTGCAATTATTTTGTAATGTCTCATAAATTATAATGAAACCGTTTAAAGAAGAGCCATGCTCATTTCATACTATAATATATCTATGTTTAGGTGGTAGGCTATATTTTGAATTTTACATAAGTTATAATTCAAATCTGTAAATATATTTACTGAGATTAGATAATAATTTTAAGGTCTCATCAGCTTAAAAATAACCGATGACGTAATATTATCAAATAATATGTACTTCAGCCATCATTTAGGCTACATCCTGTATTTAGGGCCTAATACAGTAATGTACAGATATTCTGGTTGATATTTCCTGCGTCTAACGCATTATATCGTGCTCTAGATCTATATATCGATTGTTACATTGTATGTAGGTACTGCAGAAAGAACTTGTCACAAATTCACAATGTCATAATTTAATGACACAATAATGACACAACATAAATAATGACACAACTTTAACTATTTCTGTTCTTCATTGAAGATGGAAAAGCCAATGAATCTGTGTCTCCGTCAAACGAGTCAAGCCACCGATCACAATTCGGATCGGGACACGCCGCCATTGATTATCGCCGAGGATTTCAATACAGCCAATGTACAATTACCCCCGGCTAAGGAGCCCCCCTCTCTGTTGGCCAATCACAGTGTACCGCTGAGCGCGTGTGTTGTTTGCAATCTAACATTCAGTGACCTGGACAAAAGATCGAGACACTATCAGTCTATTTCTCATGTGTCCAATTTGGTGGAAATAGGGCTGCTGAGCGTTGACTTACTGAACCGGATTCGTTTAAATGAAATTCCATTGGCTGAAATTATTGATTCAGCCACTGGTAATGTTGTTCCAAGGGTTCTTAGTCGTTATCTGCCTAATATCGGCAAATGCAAAGAACTCAATATGTAGATATCACACTGTGTAATTTTTAAATAAATTTTTAGGTTTACGATTAGCGATGATTATCTGAAGAAAATGGACGGATAGTACCTATTTCACAGGTTCATATATTTAGTGTATGTTAGCGTATCAAAAGGTACGAATTCATTGCAAGTCACACTTAGGAGCTAGTATGATATTAGTATGTCATACATTTAACATTATGAGAGTGAGTTTTTTTGTACTAACTAAACCATAAAAGAGAACAACATTTATTTTTTTCGTCGTGTTGTTCTGTTTTACATCCGTTACCAACTTAACGGCAAATCGTAATATTTATTTTATATTTATATTTCCAGATAACGTATATAAGTGTTATTACCTGTGGCTTTTGTATATTAAAGAACAATGTGGATTTGTATCTATTTCTAAACATAATCTTCCTTAAAAGTAATGTATATAGAGCGTTTAAATATGATGTAGGAATATGTTAAGGTTTTTATAATTAAGAAATTAAAAATAATTTAAATCAAATTTTACATTAATTAAGCTTTTTGAAATATGAAACGGTAATTTATATTATATTATTACAATACCCTATAAATCAAAAAAGCATTAAATTATGATTTTGAAAAGGCACCATATTCTTAAAAGAGGCAGTTTTTATTGTTGGCTACGGGCCAACATTATACGGAGTCTTGAAAATGAGTTCAATAGGTATGTATAAACTCCCTTAATATTTGTTTACTAATAAACTACATATAAAAAATGTTGGCAAATGTTCAATTTGAATTAAAATTTTATATTAACTATTTATTAAATTATTTCGGAATATGTTATATTTGTATCAGCATTGTAAATTATTAAATTTAAATATTCTAATAGCAGATTGTTTATTAAAAATATATACATTACAACATGTCAATACAAATTATCATTTAGAAGATGAACCTTTTTTAAAATAAAAAGATAGAAACTGCTTTTGTATATAACAATTGTTATCTAACTTTCTTTTTATGATGCCAAAATAATTAAAAGTAATTTTCCGTCGACAGCTACAAGAAATCACTGACAATATTAAATTAGCCTACTTCAACAATTATGCTGTAATAACACTAACATTTTAAAACATTATCGTAAAGCATTCCCATACTTTGCTCATTACAAAAAGACTTTTTGTCGTGATTTATATGTGCTGTAATTGGCATACATTATTTTCCTATTTATCTTTTTATGACAATTTATTGCTATCATTCTATTTTGTATCCAGTGTTATGGTTTATTTACTATTTTAACTGTGTAAATAAGAATATATGTGTATCAATGAACAGAAATGCAGTCACAAATAAAAACCAAGTTATGGTGGGTTGAAAGTTTTTGATTATATTTGCGCGTAGGCCCGGCTCATATAATAATATGTTACGTGTTTGTACCTGTGCTAATATCTTGTAGATTATAAACAAATAAACATGAACATTTTTAATTGGTTTATTTTTATTATGATGAATAATTATTATTTGAAACATCTGAACAATACAGCATGTATTATTTATTAATACACCGGTATTGATATTAATGTATAATTGTTGGTATAAGGTATTTTAAATATGTATGCAATTCGTTTGTTTATACGGCAGTACAGAAAGTTTTTCTTGTGATCTTATTTGTACATAATGAGGTTGGTGAATATAATATATATTATATAATATAGTGCTATTTGTTACATGATTATCCCTATAAATATTCTAGCTGTCGTTAACTTATTTATTTTACATTCTATTAGTAATTTATATTTTAATTATTGTGTTAGCAGGAACCATGTGGTAACTATGGTGTATGTAACCATGTGATAACTAAGGTTTATGTAACCATGTGGTAACTATGGTGTATGTAACCATGTGATAACTAAGGTTTATGTAACCATGTGGTAACTATGGTGTATGTAACCATGTGATAACTAAGGTTTATGTAACCATGTGGTAACTATGGTGTATGTAACCATGTGATAACTAAGGTTTATGTAACCATGTGGTAACTATGGTGTATG
>JAUZND010060696.1:8217-18230 GCA_034780555.1 Coelogynopora nodosa | reverse complement strand
TGGGAGTATGAGGTTGGGAGTATGAGGTTGGGAGTATGAGGTTGGGAGTATGAGGTTGGGAGTATGAGGTTGGGAGTGTGAGGTTGGGTAGCTGCCAATTTAAAACTTATATTAGTTTAAGTGATTGCCTTTCGTTTTGTAAACATAAAACGAATAAAAGTGATTGGATGAAAACACTTCCAGTATAATATTGACTTCAGGTGAATAATAAAAATATATAGGAAATAAAATAAAATACACTTTAAAAATACGTAATTAGGATATTTTAAGAATGTTGTGTCTTTATCAAAAGAAAGTATAAAAATTAATTTTAGGAAAACACAAATTAATTAATAGCGTACAGTTTCTAATTATTATTATTTTTAGTATTTTAATTAAAATTATATTAAAAACAAATTACAATATTTTCAATATTACAGTCGTGTAATAATTACTGTTTTTTACTAACAGGATTTTTTTATTTTATAATAGTATAACTGTAGTTAGAGAGGTTCTACATGCACTTAGGCTTCATCTGTTTTATTGGCGTCTACTCGATATTAGAAGCACGGGCTTTATTCGATTATAAATATAACCAAAAAAACAATTAACCAGAAAATTAAGGTAATAAACCTAAAAACAGCATGTTCTAAATAGCTGAAACAATGCACCTTGAAAGGCAGAGATGTCTCATACAATTATATATGATTCGATTTACATATCTTATAAGGCTCCATTGAAGATAACGATATTATTGCTTTACGATTACCACACAGAGTGTCCACGCTTTTGGACCAACATAATTTAAGGATATTTGAGAATATTTTTAATGAAAATTTTTACATTTTTTAAGGATATTTTTAGATTTTGTAAGGATATTTTCTTGCAATTTCGGATTATTTTAAGAATACTTTTAAGCTGTTAAGCAGTACTTGTTGGACGTTAACGACTTTTTTGTGTATTAAAACTTGATCTACCATTTCTTAACCACATCTAAGTTTTTTTTATTCTCTTCAGTATCTACCTACCTAATGAAAGCTCAGCATGCCATTGGCGCGGCCTATTGTTGTGTTTAGCGCGTAGCGCTGACATTTATTTTAGAAACATACTTTTTAAAAAACAACAACAAATTTCCACCACTTTTAA
This sequence comes from Coelogynopora nodosa, assembly GCA_034780555.1. Lineage (NCBI taxonomy): Eukaryota > Metazoa > Platyhelminthes > Proseriata > Coelogynoporidae > Coelogynopora > Coelogynopora nodosa. The sequence continues at coordinate 17,105 of JAUZND010060696.1, read as the reverse complement.
GGAAATTTGACAATGGTTTTGTGCATTTTGCCAAAAATGTCAGGGTATTTATGGATATTTAAGGATACCCTCAACATCTAAAGATATTTAAGGAATTTTGAGGAGCGTGGAAACCCTGACCATATAGTCCATTTTACAGAATAAGTTCAATAATTTTGAATTATTGGGTCATAATCCTGAAAAAATCGTTCGCACGGCCTGAACTACGTTTTCAACTATAGATCAAAATAATTGGAAGAATTTAGTTGAAATTTCGTTGAGCACATGTAAGAGTTAAAACTTACCGCCGACAAGCATTGCACAGATAGAGAAGATCTTCTCCTTGTTGGTGTTGGGGGACACATTGCCGAAGCCCACGCTGGTGAGGCTGCTGCAGGTGAAGTAGAGAGCGCTGATATAGGTCGCCTCACGAGTCGGCCCCCCCGTTGTCCGGTTGGGGCCGTAGGGGGAGTTTGTCTTCTCAGAGAGATCATGCAGCCAACCTGTTGCCAGGGTTCCAGCGATGTAATGTAAATAATACAAAATAATAATTCTGGTTTTAAATAACATGGTGCTTTTGACGTGTACCAATAATTCATGTACATTTTTAAATAAATATATATTTAATAGAATAAATGCATTAAACGCAGATGAACTGTTTGTAAAATATATTATTTTATCGACTGTGTTCTACATTATTGACGTATTAATTTTATTAAAAAACACAATCCCTTTCTTAACATATCTAAATATCTAAATATCTATGATTAGCACTTATATAAAGCTTCATCAACCCCTCATCTCACGACTTATAAATTTAAAAAAAAAAAAATTAATAATTTTTAAGTTTATATATCTGTCTCATTATTATTTATATTAAGATAAGATAAAACGAAAACAATATTACGGATATTATCGTGTGCAATTTAATTAAAAAATATAATTTGAAAGTGTAACCAAAGCGTTATGACTACAATGAAAGATTAAAACGTTAATATGATTGAAATTGTAACATTTGAATCTAAAATTTCAACTTCAATGTGTTTTTATGACATAATTAGTTTTTAATGGCTTTTTATACCTATATTAATAATAATAGCTAGTAACATATTAATGAGATATTCTAAATACAAGGTTACCGACATTTTTATTTGTATGAAATTAAAATCTAACAAATGTAATATTACTATTAAAATATAAGATATATATAAATTTATTAATTAGCATCAAATATTTAATTTTTAATAATTTAAATATATGTTAAATAGTTTAATATATCAATATATCAATATATATATTATAATGGAGTAAATATTATATATTTGAAATTGGTGATATTTAAAACTTACATTGACTTTTAAAGATAACTACGCATCCTGAAAGTAAATATTTCAACTTGAAATGGACAGAAGATAATCATGCGTTTCTAAGTCGCAACAATTTAATGTAATTATTTTGTTCAGTTCTGACTTTCCGTAATTGTAAACTGCATACGATCAGCATTCTTAATCCGTTTAGGTGGATTATTCGGCAGATTTTATTGTTGATTCCAATCTTAATAAAACAATATTGAGGAAAGAAAAAGTTGTCGTGGATCTATTCCAATACTTTAAAATCTCAAATTCTAGACTCCTTATTGAGAGAATCAAGGCATGAAAAGGGCAAATAGCAAACGACATTCCGTTGAGGTTATATCGTATAATCAATTGGAAGATAACTGTTGGTCAAATAATTTGGACGATGAATCTGGGATAAATTCATATATATCATTAATATTTTATCTGAATGTTTTTCAGTTTTCTTTTTCAACGAAAACATAGTAGCCTTGTGATTTTACAATTTTTTTCTCAAATATATAGAAACATCTTAAGGAACATCTTAAGGTGAGTTTAAAATTATTAATTCGAAATTCGTAAAATAAAAGGTGGAGTTACATTTTTTTAAATTAAATATATCTCTACTTTTAGTGCAAAATCCCCAAACGAAATATGATAAACAATATATAAATACAGGAATACTTAGCGATATCTTTACAGCAAGATTATCTCAATATTTAATATCTCTATCGGTTATTGACGGCAGACTCGATATAACGATATAAAGCGTTTTTATAATTTTTTAACAATAGTTATAAATAGTGAAATAGTAAGAATTGCCAGTTGTTATCAAGTGTATGAACGATTTCCATGTTACCAATAAGAATTTATCGATGATAACATTATAAACATCGTGAAAACAATAATAATTGATATTAAATTCTAAAGTATGATGTAAAAAACTTATACCCCAAATTGTAATCAATGTTTCTTTTAATTTACAATTAATTATTTTAATTTAAGCTTTTTCATGAACTTTTTTAATGTTAAGTCAGAGTGATAAAACTTACTTTGCTTTATTTTATAACAAAAACATTCTAAAAACAAAAGTAAAGATCTTCCTTTGTATATACATATTTTGTTAGTAATTTACAATACCTTATTGTAAAATATGCTCAGGAAATAGTCTAGTAATTTAATCTTTTACGAGTGGAACTCTTTGTGTATCTCAAACTTGACTGAACAAATCTGAACAGAACATTTTAGCAAAAGCTATAATTTAATTAATTAAAAATTACCGTTTTTTTAAACTTTTTGTATCATGGCTCAAATGTCACTAAAATAAATATCATATATTAGAATGTTAGACACAACTGAAAAAGTAGTCATTTGCACAATGTCTACATGTATATTTTGTTTATATATATATATATATATATATATATATATATATTGTTCAAACAAATTTAAAGTAACCAACGTTTACTTTTTGTTTAATATATCTCCATTGCTGTACAAGATTATTATTACTGTACTTTGATACCCTAATAAACGCTTATTATTATTATTATTAATTACAAATCTCTTATAGAAAAATGACGTGACAACATCATTATTTTAGGAGAAATTCGCAATCATTAAATAATCAATAAACATCATCAACATTTGAAAATTTTGTTTTTTGTATTTTCCTTAATATTTTGCCATTAAAATATTCTCTTTTCGTTTTATTAAATTTAATGATATTATTTAAAAAATTATATTCACGGTTACTAAAAAATTCTAGATAACACAATGAATTATATATATATATATAATAACATATGGCATGTCATGTCATGTTCTGTCATACATGATTGACAAGTTCTGTTTAGCACCGCAAGTTTAAACATATATTTTAAGAAGACAAATTGTTTTTAATGTTAGCGCAGATATTTAAAAAAAAAATTGGAATAAAATAATATTTTTAAATATTTTTAAAATATAAATTAAGACTAAAATTTTAGAATTAAGGCACACATTAACTTTAAATAATTTTACCTGATATTGTATTTCATAAAAAAGTTTACCTTTATAAATCGGTTAAGCCATATATATAAATAGGTTGATTTCACATATGTTGCATTGTAATTTTAGAATAATCCTAACAAGTTTAGAATCAACACAACAAAATTAAATATAAAAATAGAAGTGACTATTATCTAGTATCCAGAAACATTATATTCAGAAACAACATAAATAATTGATACTCAGATGTGTAAAAGTAGGTGTCTAGTGTATGAGTAACCATGGATTAAAGAGGATTTCAACGAAGACTATTTGTCTTCAAATCTTATTATGATAGTTTTATCAAAGTAGGACTATAATAAGTAATTATATATTTGCCAATTATAAATCAAACTACATTAAAATGATTAAAAAAACATTTCATCATCAACTGTGGTTACGATTATTTTACATCATGTAAACCAAAACAGTTGTCCCTACCAATTATATAAAATTATTGTTTTTATTTATTAAGAACATACCTGTAAATTAGATAAATTTATAATTTATGATTTACAAATATAGATATTTTTAATGGACGACTAAATCGTCAGAAAAAAACCGATATTGTAGTGATCTGAACAAAGATTTTGCCGTGAGCCGGGTAGGTCCAATTCCGGCAGATTTGTCTTAACTGAAGCTTGATAGTGAAAGTGCAGCGATCGGGGGATGCTCACGCAGTGACAGATGAAGAGTGATTGCACCTTTTTGAAAAACGGGGAAAAATGTTTGGTAGAACTTTTTAGATAACATCGTTGCCGATGTGGTTTTGGTATTTGACTTATGAGGAGGCGGGCGTGGCGGTCGTCTAACTTTGCTTTCCGTTTCTTCGTCATTGTTCTGGTTACGCTAAATACTCTCAACGATCGATTTGAAGTTTCGCAGATGGTGGACTGTCAAACACCAGATAGATAGGTAGTCACTATGTAGCACGTGGATTGTGGACTGTCAAACATAGGATAGTTAGTTAGTCGCTATGTAGCACGTGGATTGTGGACTGTCAAACACCAGATAGATAGCTAGTCGCTATGTAGCACGTGGATTGTGGACTTAGTCGCATAAAAGGCAAGACATATTCGTGCTTCATGATCCTTCTCGTTTGATTGTAGCCCAACTTCCAAGGTACTCGAAGTTTTTCGACTTCTTTGATCTCTTCTTCCAAAACTTTCAACTTTGAGCGGGTGTCATTTCCAAAGCCGTCAATACACATATATTCAGTTCGATTTTTTTGTTTTCGGAGGCTAACAGACAATGCAAGATGTTCGAATGTATTATGTAAATGTTGGCATGTTCCATTATGTTATTTAGGAGGGCAATATTGTCGGTGAGATCAAAATCTGTAATATGTTGCTTCGGGTGTCTACTTGATTTTCGCTTTTATTTTAGCTATTCTTAGCATGCTGTCCACTACAATTATAAATATGTAGGTGGCAAGAATATCTTCTTCAAGTATCTACTTTAATCTAAAAATCTTCGCTTTTTTAGTTGCTATCACAAGGCTGTTGTATTTTTATTTAGAGTTATATATATATATATAATTTTGACCAGAACGACGCAAGCGTACAATTTTTTGTTTTGTTGTACACATTGTCGAAAGCTTTTGAAAAGTAAATGATTGTGGCTAAACGATAGTCTTGTATTGCACTACAATTGATACCGTAATTAATACAATTGTTCGCAATCATTTCATTTCATGGATAGTACTGAATAGCCGGTGCACCTACCAACTTCCCATTTCTCCTCCTGAAGCTCCTCCTTGCCAATCTTGTACCAGATACAGGCGAGCCAATGCGCCCCCAGAGAGAACATAGACATGAGCAGTCCCAGGACAACAGCACTGTACTGGGAGTATCGATCTATCTTCTGCAGCAGTCTGGCCAGTCGGAGTAACCGGGCCAGTTTCATCAGATGAATACGTCGTCCCTAACGGGGGATAATAAGGGGTTACAAATTTGACAGACATTTGAAATAATAAAATGCTAAATTAAGAATGCGTTTATATTTATAACAAAAAGTTTATTCTAAAATGGATCCACCGCCTCGTCTAGCGTCATGTCGTGTTGCGTTGAGTGGAGTGTGACTATGTATTTTATATTTGATGTATCATTTGTTTATATTTCGAGCTTAATTTTTTGTTATTGATGGAATGGGATGGTCGAGTGGTTTCAGACTCTGGTTTGCGGATGCCGAGGGTGTTGTCTCGGAACAGATTCGAGCCCGCTCTGGGACTCTTCCGTTCTTGGCTAACAGCTGTGTTAGTCGAGTGTTTGCGACCCTTAATGGGTTCGTGCTGCAAGGAAAATACTCCTGTAACTTTGTGCGTGTGTCACATTGAAAATAAAGCTTATAAAATAATAATAATAATAATAATTCTTTCACTCTATTTGATGGCAGTTTCCGTGCACAACCGAAAACTGCTATATTTGAAACACGGCATGTTTCGTTCTGTCTACGGCTGTTTGATACACGGCATTTTAGAATCTCTACAGGAATTGCTATCTAGGTAAAACAATTCTGAAGCAAAGCAGTACTGGTGAACGGCAGTTTTCTGCTTTTCCTAACTACATCAAGTTTCTCGTGCACAGTAGTTTCTGTTATATTCTGGTCACTCTTATTATTGACATATCGGAAACTTTGCCTGCTCTGGAAGAATGCCGGACCAAATGATTTACTTTATTAAGGGGAATTGGCCCTATACATGATATAATAAAATTGACAAAAATGCAGGGGAAAAAGGAAAAGAAGATCACTCAACAATTAGAAAATTAAGGCAGAACACATGTAAAATTAGAAAAGAATCAAATCCACTTATTACATAATGATAAATCGAATTTTTATATCGAACTTTTATAGATAAAAGTGAGTCAAAACTGGAATATTAAGAAAAATTATACGTATTACGAATTTTTAATCATTGAAAATTATAAACTTTATTTAATACACATATTTTAATCGACTGCATAGCTCAAAAAGTATTTATTTTGAAGAGAATATTCAGCTTCTATTTGATTATTTCAGATTGTCGAATATTTTTTTTGCACAACATAATTATGTAGCAGTGTTCATTAAAAATTATGACTTTTATAAATTATTCCGCATCTGAAATGCCAGACAAATTATATTTGGAACACGCATCATTTATTAATTGATAATACTATTAGCGTTATTCAGTGGCAGTTGGTGTCAATCTAAAAAATATTAATTGTTTTTAGCAAAATCTATGAGTTGTATCTTAAAGAAATGTATTGATTTTTTCTTTAGATTTGTAATCGTTATAATAGACAGTAATTCATCGATTAATAAATGAAATACGATAAAGCTTTAACTTGCTTGGAGCAATGGAGGAGAAATAATGGATTGTGGAAAGTCATAAAAAATAGTTAGGCTAATTATTAAATCATAAATGAGGGATTTACTTACAATCTAAATAAATAACTCATTTATGATTTAATAATTAACTATTTTATGAAATTGTAAAACTATCGCATAAATATTTAAATGGTAACGATATCCACACATTATTTAACAGTATCTAATATTGCATAAATACATTTTTAAGCAACATTATACTTTACACAGAGAAACGTTCCAGTTAGTTTCAATTAGTTATAACATTCTTAGTTACAACATTTTAGACATAATTAAAAAAAAATGTAATTAATTTTCACAAAGTCAAAAACTGAAGTGAATCAAGGCCATTATAATGATTGGAGACTTTAGTTAAATTTACCACATTTACCAAGTTTATAAAACATGGAGAATATTCAAAAGATCTTTTTAAATGCGTTTATCTATAAAGAATAGCATTGTAATTTTTTTAAATTTTAAAATAAAATAATATTAGGCCTATATATAATGACAATATCTAGTCTTTTTGCCTTTTAGAAACGTTATATATTGAGTTGAAAACATACATATTATTAAATAACAAAATGAAAACGATTATATTACACGTTTAGAACCGGAAACTTTTTTTTAAAAAGTTTTTTCAAAAAAAGTTTTCAAAATAGCGTATCGCATGAAAAAAATATCGTTAAAATAATGCAGTGAACCTTTGTTATCATCCTAAATTATTTATTCGGTGTGGACTAGTTTCAAAAATGATTCGCCCATTTCTTGATCGATGATTATAATCGATAGTTAAAGTCACAATGAAGTCACATAAAGTCACAATTGAAACCAATGTTGTTCCATATTTAGACTTAATTTAAGACACTTTTTAATAAATACAAGAATCAGTTTACTAAATCCATGCAAAAGTTAGGTTAATTCAATTTTGGGATCGTAGTACAAATGAACAACTAGATTACAATAATATTATTATTATTCTATACAATTATGATTAATTTAAAATATGCTTGTTACATTAAAGGCCCCTGTATATATTTTTTACAGTACATATATATCCAGGATATCTACATATCCTACATACAGATATCAAATTCGCTTTCCTCAGTTCCGCCAAAACTTGCATCGAAATATACATAATTATACTCTAATTGTATCGTACACGGCTTTAAGGCATAATTAGAACTCAAGTACACACGATTTAGTCCCATCATCTCTTTACCTAATATTCGTCAATGAGCGGGATTAGCCTTATCAGTTTTCTTAGCGCTTGCCTACGTAAATACTTTGTATACATATTTATCATATTCCTATGAATATAAATTTTATAATTCGTTATTTCTGATTTTTTTATATTTTATTTTTTTATATTTATTATTATATTTATTTATTTGTTATTTGTAATTTCTGATTTATACTTTCCAGATGCATAAATCAGAAGACGAGTGAGGCTCATTTTGAAGTTAGATAAAAGACACTGTTTATACATAGAAGACCTTGAAAGTATATTAATATATCAATTCCAGTTAATAATAATATAAGAGAGTAGGCCATATACAAATTTTAAAAATACTGAAATTTGCCGAAAATGTAATAATCTTTGGCATCTCGACTTTGTATTTGTATAAAAAACAAAATACGGCCGTACACTTTGAGGCTGAATAGTAAATTTTTTTTGCGGGCGCCGATGCAGGAGTTTTATATTTTGGAGTGGGAGGGTAAACAACTAATGGGTGAAGGGGGGACAAAATTGAAAGGGGAGTAGTTAGGGAACAAATAAATAAAATGTGGTTCAGCATCATTTTGATATTAAATAAGCAGTTTTTTAGTTATACATATTTGATAAGCTTCATAATAAATAAAAAGTAGTTTGGTATAATTTCACCTGTTTTTATATATGTATTGAAATTACAACTTGTTAAGATACTATTTGCATAAAAGTAGTGAATGTTTTAACATCAACAGAATTATATTAGTTAAGAGGAATTAAATGAATGAATTTAAATGAAAAGCTAACAGCTATGGCACTGTGTAAAAGGTACCAACTAAATGCAGAATAAATGTGTACTAAAATTATAACTTTAATGAAATATGATTCAAATAATGACAAAAGGCACACCCAATCCAATCCCAAAACATAAAATACACAATATTTTTTATAGAGAAGCAGTACTAGTACAAGAAAGCCAACATAACCAT
>JAUZND010060685.1:0-18231 GCA_034780555.1 Coelogynopora nodosa | reverse complement strand
TAACTAAAGCCATTATCCAGGACACAAAACCAAAACGGACCGAAAGTAGAAGCTGACTTAAAGAGATACAGTAGAAACTTAATAAGGTGCGGAACTTAGGACCCTCAGCGGCGTGTTTTAATTTCTTGTAATTTCTGATTATAAAAAAATCAATTATTGGTGGATTTATGATGATTGAGTTATGATTGAACCTTATACTAACTTACAAACAATAATGTTTTGATTGTAATAATTTTAATTCAACTTTTTATAACTAATTTAACTAAATAAAAACTTATATTATAAATATTACATATATATTACAATACAATTAGTAGATAATTTCGTTTAAATACTAATATATTTTAGTTGTAACAATATTTTGTTACGATGGTGTATCATATTATTTTTATTTTGTCCATTAAAGAAGCGTAAAACCGAGAAAAACCTTCATTGTACTATTATAGTTTATAATTAAAATACAGAATAAAAGGTGGGTAGGTTATCAATTCTAATTATAATAAATTATACCAAAAACAGAAGTACAACTTTGTTTGCACTGAATCTGCTTAGGTTTGATTAAAATAAAAGAATTTTATACTTCCTATTTCTCGTAATATTAATTAAAATGTTTGAGTAGCGATGTAATCAATAGTTAATGCCACTAAAATTACAACGCATTGCAATAAGAGTTGGTATAACACGAATGTGATAGCTAAAATGGATTACATATAATTGATTCCATTAAATTCGACATAGCTTTTGAACTTTAAACTACCAGATATCTCCGATGAGTAGAAAAGCCGATAAGAACAAGCAGCTAGCCATATACTATAAAGCATAAAACACGAGTTAAGTATTGACGAAAATCGTTGATAATATTGACGAAAACTGATGCTCACCTTATGAAAATCGATAGTGTTGGCTGGAAAGTACTTTCCAACGACCACTATGATCGCTCGGCCCTGTGTGTCCACGCCACCCTGATACATACAGTGGAGATTGGCAACACTGGAGAGGTCGGTCTGGTAGGACTTCCGGAGCCAACGTTCGTAGCGTCGTTGGGCGGAGAGCGCCTCCTGACAAAGGAAGTATAGTCGACACAGCTCATCATTAGCTCGTCACTGTGGACATCTCGACCATTAGTCGGACCTAACCTGTTATTTCAACTTTCTCTCGAGGCCAACTAGAGTCTAAAAAGGCCACCTTTATTGTCGCTTTGTAAATATTTCCATAATATCGTGATTTATTAATTTTTTGTGTTTATATGATATCTAAAGTAGGATACAAGATTAGGAAACAATAGTAAAGACAATAAAAAAATCACTGATTGAATTGTAGCGAAAGTAAAATGTTATATATTTAATCTTTTGAGACAGTTAGCATGATGGGTAGATGGCTAAATAGCATTAAACTCAGAGTGGTACAAATCTGATTGCATAATTAATACAAAATGTGTCTATCGAATACCCGGAAATGTTTTTGATTACCACTATATGCCTCATCTCAAATTATTATAATTAAATTAGAAAATAAGCGGCTTCTCATGTGGTAGTTATAGAGAAGTTACATAAATGTATGGTTATATCGGTCAGCTACAACCTCATTTAGACAACTCGAGTCCGCAAAAGTCCACACATACATAACCTAAGGACGCCTATCAATAAATTGAATCGTTAAATTTAATATAAAAGGCAACAAAACATATGACGATTTGGATACAATTGTCTTGACATCGTAAACTATACATTAATTAATTATTATTTAGTTGGTCTGTTTATAATTATTAATTAATTGTTTTAAAACACTATTTAAGGAACAAAATGTATTATATTATAAATTCAAATGAAAAAATGGATTAATCTAAACAAACATAATTAACCAATAACAATGAAATGATAAGTTATGCAATAATGTAAATAAATATGTTGAATTAAAATCAAATTATAAATATAAAAATATTAATTAAATCAAACATACCTGTTTCAATAAATATTTTTTTTATTAAAATAGGTAATCAAAGCAAAGAGTTAAATCAAAGAGTAAGTTGTATAGAATTTTAATACATCGGTAAAGATTTAATAAATTTACATTTACAAATCAATTATGAATCAATTATAAATCAGTCATGAAATCATAAAAGTGCATAGCATACAGTTCAATATGTAGTATTTGATTTCCACCATGTTTGTGCGTTTCTTTGCACTCTATAAAGTGCAAACATATCCATTTATGCATTCGATCATTATTTATTACGCTCAGTGAGTGCTAAACTAATAGTAATCAATATTTAAGCAGTGTAGTTATGATTACATAAAATAATAATTATAAAAAATAATAGAGTACTGAGTGAAATATAATTGTAAAGTATTGCATATCTCGCGATCAATAATTGCATTGAGTTGTGTTCAAGTACATTTTATACGGCAGGTTATTAATGCAATTAACAATGAAATCAAACTTTGAAATTTTATATAAAAACAGTAATATTTTTTATTCTTAACTTATGACCGTATAAATAATAAAAATGAAAAAAACTTGAAAATTGCATAAATTAAAATACGAATAATGAATAGGAACAATAATTTTAAAACTTTTAATTATTTTATTGTTTTTGGTTAAAAAGTCGTGAAATGACAAAATCATTCTTTTCAGTATAGTTAAAAAAACATTATTAAAAAGTAGGTTATTTCAAAGAATCCCATTTAATTATTCAGCAATTAAGATTGCACGACAGACTAAATTGATTACATTATATTGAATATTAGCGATGTAGAGCAATTGTTACATGTGGCACACATAGTTGTTAATACATGAGGAAAGACTAACAGATTTCACACCTCACATTACAAAGCTCATCAAATGGGTAGTAGAACTCAACTAGACCAAGTTCCCCCAGAAAGTCCTCCAGACAGCTTACCTCTATAGACAGCGTCCCACCAAACTGCACTGCCTGTTTGGCCCTGTGCCGCACGTCGGGGCTCTGCTCCATCTTCCCGAAGGCGTGGAGACCCGGATTCTCGCGAGCTTCCGTGTCGACCTGCACACCTTCCACCGCCTCCACCACGTGTTGATTGGCTGCCCCCGTTGTCTCGTCACTTTCGTCATCGTCGTTACTCTCGTCTTGAGAGTCACTCGCATGACCTGTGGATGCACCCAATGTTGAAGAGATGGCATCCCACGTTAGACCACGTCATAATACTGGTTCAATTAGTTGATATTATAATAGTCCTATAGACATAATCAATATAAACCATAAATGTGATCAAAATGGAAGGGAGTAGCACGGAAAAGAATAAACAAATCGGAATATAATACAAGAATAATAATAATAATAATAATCGGAAAAATACAAGAATATATTATAGTTTTGCAAATGATTAAATGCAAAATATTCTAATAAAAAAATTATATAATTCATATTTTATGGTGTTATCGGATAGAAAAAGAGTGAATGTTAAAATAGGAAATTATTAGAATGACTGATTACACCTTTATTTCCACATTATCCAACCATAGTTGCAAGCCTTATAAGGGTGGTCAACTATTCATCCAATGAAATATATTTCAGTCAATCTATTAACAAGGCGTGTCTTACTTACAATATGTCTTCATATTTAAATGTCTCAATTGTCAATAAGGAAATGATTAGAGTTGATTTTAAAACAATTATTGATGTTAGAATATAACGATAAGTGTCTAATTGACCTACTATATCAATATTCGGTCATAGTGAAGCTGGTAACTAAGTTATTTCTGAAATAATCCATAGTATGATCAGCAAATAAAGATTAGTTGTCAGGAGAGTGTGAGTGAGAAATGCAATACAAAACATGAATCAATAAATGATATAATTTAATCACTTTTATCAATTTCTTCTTTTGTGAATAAAAAATGACAATGACAAATTGTTATAGTCGAAATTTGAGTAACATATATTTGACAATAAGGAAACTAAATAAAATTAGTTTGGGAATAGTGAACGTTTATAAATTCAATATACATGTTTTCTGTTAATTTTTTTAACTTTAATTACATTATTCATATAACGACCGGTAATGCTTACTTAATATTAGCATTATTAAAAATATAAATTAAAAAATTGGTTTAATGTTTTTGGATTGTTTTTTATATAAAAGGAGCATCGCCATACTTGATCATTCTAAAATTGCGTTATGTTATTATTGTGGTAATATATAAACGATTTATTTTAAAGACAATTTATTAATTTTGACAAAATGAAAGAATGAAGAGTTCAATCCCATTAATGATGTTCGATAATAACATATTATTACAATTGATCAAAATGTTGATATGCATTTGCAAAATATTTATTATTTTAACAATGAAATAACAACAAAAATAGTTGTTTCTTAATAATTTATAGATATTATTATAATTATTATGATGTATAGAATTATGACCACATGCCAACCATCAACGTTTGTATTTAAAACAATTACCTCCAATACGTTTGATTGGATTGCTAGCAATACGAATAACTCGATCTGCTCGAACTGGTTCTCCAAACTCGTTGCCTGAATATAAAGAAAGAATACAAAATGATCAGCTGATTTAATCAAATAATAATTATATTCTTGTAATAAATTCCCGCAACATCGTTAGAAATTGTCGAAGTTACAAGCGGAAGCCATATTTAGCAGTGACCCGACATGGGTATCGAGCTTTTCCATTAACGGTGGGAATTGGAGATGGGGAGGGGGGTTAGTATTGATGTCATGACGTGTACTAATGTACTATATGGTATGTAAATATGGCTGTTATATTCATAGTATTTAAAAAGAAATAGATTTTATTCGCAGCTAATTTTTTTGACAATATTTTGTCAAGTTTTTGTAAAATCTAATTGTCACAATATATTAATTAAAAGGATTTCGTTATTTTCAATTATTATAGTAAAAAAATGCAATGTGGTAAACAGAAGAGTTACAACACAATTTATTTTTCACAAAAATACTTTTATATTTACATGTTTAATCAAATTCAATGTATTCTGAAAATTGACAGTTAATTAGTGTTCTCCACCAAAGAAAGTATTGTTGGTGGAAGACTATGTATAAAATTACGAAGTATACAACTTAACCGATATTTACCAACGCGAAATAATTTTTATTTATATTTACCGACATCCAATGGCAAATTCTGCTTCGAATAAATCTCTTCGTCATTATTTCTTGGGAAGTAAAGTGGTAGCAGTTTCATGTACACATCCTGAAAGCACCAACATAAGTAGTTGTTTATTATTTCAAAGCAGTAAATGTTTAGAATAATATATAAAAACAAGAATCAAATATTAACCAGAAAGCTTGCTCCAGAGATAAAGAATATATTGGAGACATTTTAGGACTTAATAAAATATTTAAAAATCAGCAAAAAGATATATCAATGAGCAATATTTTGTTATATATAAATTAAACAATACATAATTATGTTAATTATTGTATTGTAATAAAAATGAAGTGTGCGGATTTATATTATCATTGTTGAAAGATGTATAATAAAATATATTCAGAAGTTTAATTGTATTAAATAATATTTTCTAGAAATATGTCTATGAAATTGCTCAGCGTTATATTTATGTTACAGTTATAATAATAATAATAAATGTTTATTAAATAACATGCACAGAATGTTAATCGCGTACACAAATATATTAAACAGTTAACGTAAAAACAAACACATAATAATAATGATCACAAGTATGTCCTACTCATGGTATCTAGATGTTTCTCAATTTACCGTGTACTGTCGAGGAACAACCAATACTAAGCGTGATATTGACTTTCCACACTTTTCCAAAAACCGCCGAATTGTGCCTAAAGTTTAAAGAAAATATTACAAAAACTGGCACATTTTATATGTAAACAAGTACACAACTAAAACTAAATAATAACTTCTGAATAACATTATTTTAAGTCAATGTAGCGGTTCTATTATTAAATATATTGTAACTTACTATGGAAAAAAGATAATAAAAAAAGAGACACATGAAATCAACCAAACCAAAGGCACAATAACAAACGAACCAAAACAGGCAGGCAGACAACGGAGAAACAGAATACTTAGACACAAGACAGGAATAACTTAACCAAAAGAAACTAGAAGTAACAAATAAAATAAAACAAAATAAGGAGCAACAAATTACAGACAAACAAGAAAATTATAATAAGAACATAAAATGTTGGTAGGAGAGACAGTTATATGTATAATTTTACACAAAAAAACACTACAAAACAATTCACGAATAAAGCAAAAAAAACTTTTCAATTAAGAAAAGTGTATATCTTTCTATTTTTGAAAAGAACGTACGTAGTGCTATATGCCCTCCTGCTTCCATGGGATAACAAAGCCGATTAGAGTGTATTGGTGGTATTGCAATTGTTTTTAGATTATTCTCTCTAAAACATGAACAGAACCATATTTAACTGAGAACAGAAGAAACTATTAAAATCGAAGCAATTAAACTTATTTAAAAATGAATAAATAAATCAGTAAAAATGCAAATTAATGACTGAAAGAAAAATATTATTAATAGATTTATGAAAGCGGTGTGTACTGCACTTTAAAAAAAATTTTTTTAGACTATTAACCCTTGGCAGCCCTTGAGGGTTGGGGGGGGGGTATTACAACAATCCCAAATACATTTCGTCCAACTTTTGAAGGACGACACAGCCGATCGTGCTGAAATTTAGAGTCAAACATTTTTTCGGTCATTTTTGCTTTTAAACAAATTTTCTACGCACCCACTAGGTCACATAAATGCTCCTTAAAATGTATAATTTTTTTAAAAGTAACATAAGATGTGGTATAACTACCCCACATATAGAATACCACAAGGACTGTACTGCGAGAGGTTAAATGTTAATTTTTAATATTAATTTACGAATTATGTAAGACACTAAAAACTCACAGATGTAGCATCAATGAGTTACGATAGCAGTTATAGAGAGCGTTCTCTGCGGCAGACTGATAGCGTGAATTATAGCGAGGCCCAACGGTGTGAATCACATATCGACAAGGAAGCTTAAATCCTTTCGTAATCTTTGCTTCACCAGTTCGACATTCTAGCAGTATAAAAAGAAAGTGTGACATTTTTCAGTCAGACATCATCATGAATTGAATATGTATAAGATATCTTTAGTGTGTCAGATAATAATACAGATATTTTAGTCTTCAGATAACAGTCGGTTAATACATTTAGAATCAGATAATTAATCCAAGAATATTAGCATAAAATATTCTAATTTTAGTAAATCACAACATTTATTCCATTTCTCAACAACCCCACCAATCAAAAATAACAAAGAAACAGATATTATCAAAGTGAATACCAAATACAGCCAATTTTATTAGAATTAAAATTTTAATTAATTAATTTTAATGAGAATTGCTATTTTTTACAATATGTTTGTTGTAAAAAAATGATACTAGCAGTTTATAAAATAAAAAAGGTCAGCAATAGATTATTCTACTTGTGATTTCAGGGATTCAATAGACCCAAAATTGAAAAACATGTTACTGTGTCGAAGTGATCTCCGATTATCGTCCAGTACTTTACTTTGTTGGCGCAACACAAGTGAGGCGATGAATGCTGATAAATAGACAATCTTACGTAATACATACAATAATGGTTATAAAAGCATATACTTTGTCATTTTAAAATACAACATGATAGTAGTCAATATTCTGCTGAAAATATGGCGTAAACAGAAACTTATTGGTCATCATTGTCTACAAAAAAATGCAAGGTGGCAGAGGTCAGATGATTGACTACTATCCTACGAAGTACAAGTCGAGACGTTGTCATGTGTCTGTTTTCTGCAACGTTTTGGACATTGTTTGTCTCACTGCATATGTGCTGCACATACAACTTATTCCGGAGAACAATCCAATCGGAGGAGAATATTCCTGCTGGTTTTTGGTGTTCGTGGAATTCAACAGTACATGCCACGTATTGCTGGCACATTAAATAAATCAACCAGTGGTCTTTGTCACTTAGTACGATCAGTCTGTAAATCGCAAGACATGGAAGGTAATACTGCCAAGTGGAAAGTACACTCCATTTTGAACAGAAAAATATTTGGACTAAAATACATATTTGTCCAATCATTTGCATTGTGGTCCAGTAGACTCCAAAAAATCAGACAGCACATACAATTTGCAACCATCGCAGAGTATATCGAAAAAGTATGTATAAAATAGGCTTATAGGAGCGTCCTCATCACATTAGATTTTTGGAATGTTATGTCGGTAAAAATATGTTTGTAAATATAATTTTAGTAACCATCTATTTATATACAATAAACAATAGTCTACATATTATAATGTCAATGTGATTATTAGACAACAAAATTTTAAAAGACACACTTACTTTCATAAATGTTCAAGTTCAGTGGAATCCTACCTCATCTTATGGTAAACAATGAAAAAATTGTAGCTTTAAATTATTTGTATAATTTATTAATTTTAATGGATGGATCAACTGATTCCGCTATGGTTAAAAAATGTAAAAATGTAATGATAACATATTACTTGTTTTCACGTTTTATTCAAATTAAATGATGGTTATCATCCATCGAATGATTGATAATAATCAATTATAAAAATATACAATTTAATGGCCTAAATACATGATTATAGAAACTTTATTACTATGTGCAGAAAAAGTAATTAAAATTGTCAATGTAACGCATTATGTAGTTAAATTATGTAAGAAAAAATGAACACCAATTTTAATATCTAATATTAATTTAATTGTACCACACATTTTGAAAAGTATTGATGTCAAACAATCAATTCTAATAAATGTTTTATTTTAATTGTCATATTAAATTATAGAATGAAAAGTTAAATTAAAGTGTTTATGATAAAAGTGATAATAAACCGAATGCATATATTTCATGGGATATAAAATGACTATATACAAAATAATTTAATGTGAAAATATACAAAGAGTTAATTTAATAATATAAAATATTATATTATTTTTTAGTAGTGTCAAAATATTGAAAACGACACGTTTATAGTCAATGAAAGTTGAGGAAACTGTATGATATAGAAAAATTTTACAACAATTAAAGATACGAGTTAATATTACGACAAAATAATATATATATGTGTAAAACATAAAAACGGAAAACATACGCTTGATTTCTGCCAGAGAATCAACCCAGTTTAGATCATGAGCACCGGTTCCCATTTTAGAAAACAAAGGAGCATTATGAATCTGTCCAGAATCGTTTAAAACATGTACAATCGAATGTACCTTTAGGTTTTCCAGTGCACCTTCCCTGAAATAATATAAGCTCCGTTATCAAAGCGTCAGAATTAGTAAAAATTTACACAATTTTCCTTTTCAATTGATTCTACAATATTTTAATCCAGTCGTTTAAATTTAAAATGTTAATAAAATAAATTTAAATTGATTGTATTTTAATTGAATCGTTGTTTTATGATATTTTGATATACTAACGTATGCCTTGATAAAGAGAACAAGTTCAAACAAAATATCTTGACTTACACGGGCCATCCGTGATGCCCATGTAAGTCAGGCTTTACAATACTGTTTAAATTGTAGATATCCAGTGCATGAATTTCATCTAACATAACATCTTACATCACAAATATAAATCATAACATACAAAATTTTATGTAATGCATTTATTCAAATAACAATCTTACATACCATATTTTATCGATTTTAAATATATATTATAAAGTGAAGTAAAATACTTATATTTCTAGATTCTATAAATGTTTTATAGATATTATTCGTTCTTGATGTTTTTACTTCATTTCATAATAATATGAATACAACATAAGCAATATGTTATCCATGTAAAAAAATCTACCATTACTTAGAAACTACATTTTTAATTTGAAAATGACGCGATATGGCCTTGTTTTTATATATTTTGAAATTACTTACCATATTGATAATATTGAATTAATTTCTAGCGAAACAGGAAAAACGATGTCCAAAACATCCTCATCTTCAACTTTATATATTGGTGGTGTTGATAAGTTCCATGTTGGAAGATCATTAATGTTTACAGTTACATTGGGTTGACCAAGGGGATCCATATATTACCTTTAATGTAAGAACAGAAGATACATATGTAAAATTATTGGAAAATATAGATTAACTGTAAAATTAAAAACAAACCATAAGTGTTGACAATATGTTAATAAGAAAAAGTAAAAAACGTAATAACTTAATTTTAAATGAAATAAAATAGTACAACTATTGGGGATAATCATATATGTTAAAAAAAATATTGTTTTGCTAATTTTAAATATATGTATAGTTAACGCCACATTTAAATGGCATCATTTGAGTAGTATAGGTATTGTGGACTCGATAACAATAATGTCATGAAACCTCACACACTAATGGTTTTCAATATTTATTCCCATTGGATTTCGCTTGTATTAAGTTAAAATATGTGAATTAATTATGGTTTACATATAGAATTAGTTGAAGCCATATTTCATTCTGCTTCTAGTTCCAATCGTACTCTTTATATGATTATGTTTAGGATACTCCCATAGCGAAACTTATTATTAGTGTTACTACTAATGTCGCTGGTGATCAAACTTAATTAAGTAATGCATTTTAACAACTTAAAACATTATATAAATTGTAGTCTATTTATAGTTTTTTTTAGTTCATATAAGTTAATTTCAAATAAATTAAACATAAATGTTATTATTATACATATGTTTTCCAGAAATTCGTTTCAAATTGTTAATTTGTAAAATTTAGATTCATTTTTTGCATTTATAGCCTTTTTATAATGCTATTTGGTTTAATGGAATGTAAACACTGTTTGTAATTAATGAATATCGAATTTTAATTATGTTTATTTAATTCAATGTCATCACGTGTTGTGTAATAAGTCAAACTACGAAACATTTACCTGACAATTAGAAAATGAAAACTACAAACATTAAGTGTCAAATTGACCTGTGTTTGAACGTTTATTGCTCAAAATCGAGTAAGCGAATAATTTGAACATTTTCAATACATGACTGCCTCTTGGTGTACTTTTCGTAAAAGTCTACTGGAGAAATTATGCTATTAATGATCAAAAAGAGACTAATAACTGATTTTTCATAATATATATGGATTATAATTAGTATGTTTTTGTCACTGAATACACAGCATAATCAGAAGAAAAATTATATATTACCTATATATTTAAAATCGTTTTAAAAAACGACACTAAAAAGTACACAATTTGGTAAAAAAATATTTCAATGCATGGGTCAAATATTCCTGGATCGCTTTAACCCCCACCCCGAGAAAATAAGCTTCTAAAAGGCTAAGCGCCTGGAGCTTCTAGGGTTAACACACTAACCATTTGACAACATGAAACTTGGTCAATTGGTAAAGAAGGGGTATTAACCATTATAGCTGGTTAGTAGTACAAGTATTGTAATTACAATATTTATGTTAGTATTATATACAATGCTTAATTAAAACATAATATTTACCTTTTATAAATTAGATCATTTTACTATTAACTCTTTAACAGCAGGTATGTAAATAAAAGATAATGGCAGGCTTTTAACTGCAAAAAAAAGTCAGATTTATTTTGGACTGGTTCTGTGTTCGAAATTTTATATCACAAAACCACCTGTAATTGCATGGATTAACTTAGACAATAACATTTAGCAATCATATTATTAGTGAGTTCGATTTAATAGCAATAGAGCATAATTTATCCAAGCTTTGGTCGCACATTACATAGTCCTAATAATATGTTCGAGATACACATTTTAAGATGATGTCAAATAACAGAATGAGATACCATTATGTAGTTCATTTTTAAATTAGATATGTTGAAAAATATTTCATAATACCATATATTGTTGGTGTGATCAAACCATTCTTCTATTTTTTCCAAAAAATATTGTGTGTATATAAGTTTACATAATAATTCTTTAAATTTCAGTATTCAAGTTTTGATAATACAATCTCTGCTCAGAATAATTAAAATAGTATTAAATTAAAAGAATTTACAAATTATACACAAAAAATAGTGTACATTTTATAGATCTTAGTAGACATTAGTTGCATTACATGAATTATAGTCATGATTATTGGTACTTAATAAAATAAAATGTATATACATGAATTTCTTGTTTTTTCTTATAATGTTGCAAAATTACCTAGTCAAGATGATCTATTATGTTTGACAGCTTTTTTTATACTGTTTAACAATAAAATATAGAAAAAATATAAATTTTAACTGTTTTTTTTGCACATTTTACATATTCCAATTTTCAAGCATATATTTATTTAGTATTAAAAGATATATGCATTTGGTTGATTTTATATATGAATATCATAAATTGAGTGCAATAAAATGCTATATATTTAGTAACCCTAAGCTTGTTTGTATTAGAATAAATTAATAATGTTGCGGACACAACCATTCCGCAACTTTTTGGTTATGTCCGCAACATTTGCATTTAAAAAAAGTACACAAGAATGTTATTGGGTGTTATTGCACACTATTTTAATCTTTAAAAACAAATACATTATAAATAAAAATGACAATTCTCAAAAGAATTCCTATATCACCATAATTAATTTTCAAAATGTTGAAGTTTTCATTCCGCAACTTTTATGTGTTATGTCCGCAACAACCTTTTCTCTATTTATTTCAAGACTAAAGTATTTATATTGAAACTGATTTTATAAATTTAAAAGCACATGATGCCTTTTATCAAAAATCATCAAAAGAGCATTCCATTTTATATTGTTTTCATGTATTTTATAACTTACTGTTTTGTTATGTCCGCAACAAAACAGTTATGGCCGCAACATTTTAAAATAAAATATGGCATAATATATTATAAACAAAATATAAAGTTGAAAATCTAAGTAATTATTATGTATCTATGCAAACTAAGTTGTATAAGATTAAATATAGTGGACAGGTAGTCATTAAAATATATATATATATACAGAAAACAGTTATTTTTGTTGCGGACATAACTGATTTTATATGAAATCAAAATGTGTAGCTCTAAATAAAAAATATGTTATTAATTAAAAACTAAAGTTTGTAATTTAATTAAATATAGACAAATTAATATTTAGAGTATGGTTACATACTATTTTCTTTTATTATTACTAATCTGTCTACATTATAGGATATATTATATCAACAGTATTATGATGTCATCTCATATATCTTCTATAAAATTAGTATAAAAAATGTTTGATCAGGTAATTTAAACTAAAAATGGTTCTGCAAAATGTTGTCATATATAGACAGAATTATAACAAAAAATATATATACAAATACTTATGTAATTGATACCCATCAAATTGCTTATATATTGTTGCGGACATAACTATTTTTGATAAATTTAGTTTGTTCAAAACAGCATCTTTTAAAAAAATACTGAACGTTTAGATGAATAATCACTACTATATATTACTATTTGATAATAAATATTTATATAATGAACTATCTGTTTTGAACTACTAGATTATTTAGCTCAATATGAACAGTGTATTAACAACAATAATCTTATTTAAATTTCTTTCAGTCTGAATAATTACCACTATGCCTCAACAGAAATATAAGCTTCGTATTAAACTAAGGAATGAAAATAATAATACAGCAACAAAACTCCATCGCACTACTCTTTGGAGACAAAATCAAGATCCCACTGTCAAGGAGGTTCAACGCAAAAAAGATGCCCTAAGAAAAAACAAGCAAGACAAAAATTAAAAGAGGAACAAAGTAGAGGAGCTCGAGAAATAAAAAAGAGAGTTAAGGAACAACAGAGACAGTCACAGGCACGCTATCGGTTAAAGAAAAATATGAACTTAGAACTTGAAAAGATAAATTTGGATTTGAAGGTGAATGATAAACAGAGTGAGAGTAGTAAAAGAAATAGTAGTTATTACATGAAATATAGGGAATCAAAATCAGGTAGAAAACAATCAGAAATTAGGAGACAGGACAGGGAGAGAAAAAAGAAGGCATCACAGGCATCCCAACCATCACCTCTTCAGCAAAAGGCCCACTCAACACCAAAATTACCAACATGTCCAGGGACTTCTGCGGCAGAAATAATTACTCTGATAGATCAAGCATCACCAAAAAAATAAAAAGAACTGAAACCACATGGCATTTTTTCTAAAAAAGAGCAAAAGGTAGCAGTTGCATCTGTGAAAGGGCTGAAGCAGATCACTACAGTTATTGGAAATGCAAGGAACAAATTGGCTAGCAAGATGCGAAATATTGTTGGAGAGAGCCTTAGACAATCTTTAAACCAGTCTGGTGTTTCACAATCATCTTCTGGAAAATTTCTACAGTTATCACGAAGATCCAGAATATTGAAAAAATACCACCTAAGTTACATCTTTGTATAGTGTAAGATGGTGAGATTCGAACCCACATACATAAAAACAAATGGTTTGTTCTAAAAAAAACATGTATATATATTTTTATTTTCCAGATACGATGGTATAGAGTATCCAGGTGAAATAACTGCAATAAATGAGTCTGAAGATTATCAAGTGAATGTAATGGAAAAATCAGGGCTTGGTTATGTTTGGCCAAAAGATCATGGACACAATCCAGATGAAATATACTATCCTGTGAAGATGGTGAAAAGAAAAATTGACCCTGTTATCCCATTAATTGGAAGCCGTATATTTGTGGTGAACGTGGATTATTGTGGACTATTGTGAACAAATAAATAGTCCTTTTGTCTTCAAACTGTTTTTGTCCAAACAATCTTTGATTAATTTGCAAAATTACTTTTATTAGAAATAGTTATGTCCGCAACATACTTATTATCTACTTGTATCATGATCCTATTATTATATTAATTGCATCTAATGCTTAAAGTTTTACTATAACCTGTACACTGGTATAATGTATTTAATTATTATTCATAATTATGTATCCAGTCAATATTTTTATCATTTCGATATTTATATCAGATATATGAAAAATAGTTATGTCTGCAAAATACAGTATTCTAATTTTCAACTTTTTAAAAAGAAAAGCAAATAATCTATAGTTGTGTTTTCAAACAAGCTAGTATATAAGTATATAATAAATGGTGACCATTTGTTTTCATGTTGATTTGTGTATGAATTATATACAACTTTATATGCTCTGAGTAAAATAATAAAGTCACATTTAAGTAAAAATATCTATATTTTTTATTTAAAGTATTTTATAAAGTGATATTTGGTATTTTAATACTGGTCATACATGTATACAACTTTTTGAAATCAATTTAGGTGAGATAAAATTATAGTTAATTGTATTTTTTAATTAGAAATAAGTCGCTAAAATAATTTGTGTTATATACATTTCAATGGTTTTTGGATATTTTCTACAAAATAAGAAAGTTTAAGGGTCTGGCATATACATTTTCCTAAAATATGAACCTTTATCTATAACAAAATGGTTCAATAATATACTTTTTCAACCACTTTTTTTCAAAACTGGTCATCAATCTTATGACCAGGGCTGTATATTAATAGTATAATAAAAGTTTATTATTTATTAACTTTTTAAAAATTTTATACTATTTATTTATTCATTTTTATTAAAACAATGGGAGTGTGTACTTTTATAATAGCATCAAAATGTCTATATATTGATGGCATAGTAAAAATATTCAGAAGAGAAAAGATGTACAAAATAATTTCAAATTATGTTTATTATCTTAAAATCCCTAATCCCTACCAGTACCAGTCCCTCTAAGTCTAGATGGATAAATAACATGGGAACCTTTTTATTTATTATTACCAATATTGGTCACACTTTGTCATGGTGATGTTATGTTGTGGTTATGTTTTGTCATGGTGATGTTATGTTGTGGTAATGTTTTGTCATAGTAATGTTTTGTCATGATACCGAATTAAAGGGGGGAGGGAGGGTATATCCCTAACACCCCTCCCCTGTATCTGAATAAAAATGCAGATAAATATATTTTATTCATGACTGCTATTTCAATTTGGGTTTGTGATTAGGTCAATTTGATTTTTGTTTGATTTATATTAATATTATTGATTGTTGACTACACAAAAATGTTAACAATAATTACAGCAATACAGAATTTATATGAACCCAATGTAAAATTTATGGTTAAATGCACAATAATTACAAGTATAGTTTGGGCTTGTTGGATTAAATAAAGGGAGAGTATATTAAGAGGGGTATTAATTAATCTATATAAAGAAGCATGAAAGAAGTATATTAATTCAGCCCCCCTGGCCCTGCCCTGAAAATTTATAAGATACCTCAATGTTTAAAACTTACCAATGGGCCTATAGTTAATTTATTTTACCAGTTGAATATGCATTTTGAATTATATTTATATACTGCAGGGTACATCTCAACTGCTATAACTTATGTTATATAGACTTTAATTTTACAAAGTGTATATGGATATGACAACTGTATTCATAAAAATTCAGGATATAGATATGACAGCCATATTTTTAAAAATGTGGGATATAGATACAACAGCCATTTACATTTTTTTATAGATTATATGTTTAAATAAATAACATGTGTTCTAAATATTAAGTAGGTATGATTATAAAAATTATATATATATAGGTAGATTTTTCATTACAGTGTATATTATATATTATGTTCTTTAGTTGTTTTAGAATAGGTTACAACTTCAGAGATTGCTTTGAAGGTGCAAACAAGGTTATTGCATATTGTGTGAAGATATAAAAGATCATATTAATCCCGGTGTGAAAGACAATTTAGTAACCTATTATTAGAACATCATAATTGTTTCCTCCCTTCTACTATCCAATATCTATGGGTCACTTTGAGTGCATTGGATGATACTCCCTGGCAATGTATGGTTTGTTACAATACAATTGAAGATGTTAGGTCTATAATAAATATAATATATCATTTCATAATTACTTATATTTCATTAAACTTTAAATTATATGCATAGATCTGTCATATCCGGTCGTATTTATATCATATATTTTATGTATATGAATGGCTGTTGTATCTATATCCTATATTTTATGTATACAAATGGCTGTCATGCCTATATCCTAAATTTTTATAAATATGGTTGTTGTAATGACAGTCATATTCATAAAAATTCAGGATATAGATATTACAGCCATATTTTTAAAAATGTGGGATATTATATTAGATATGACAGTCATTAATTTTTTTAAATATATATTATATGTTTAAATAAATAACATGTGTTCTAAATATTAAGTAGGTATGATTATAAAAATTATATATATATATAAACAGGTAGATTTTTCATTACAGTATATATTATATTATTATATATTATGTTCTTTAATTGTTTTAGAATGGGTAACAACTTCAGAGATTACTTGAAGTTTGAAGCTGCAAACAGAAGGTTATTGCATTACGTGTAAAGATATAAGAGATTGTATTAATCCCAGTGCAAAAGACAATAGTAATCTATTATTAGAACATCATAATTGTTTCCTCCATTCTGCTATCCATCATCTACAAGTCACTTTGAGTGTATTGGATGGTACTCCTTGCCCTTGGCAAAGTATGGTTTGTTTCAATACAATTGAAGATATTAGGTCTATAGCATGTGACAGTTGTTTAGGTTGGTCACATTTTTCCTGCCAACATTTGATTACTGTACCTTATTCTACTCAATATTTTTGTATTTCATGCAAATGTAATACTTAATTTTTCCTGACTTCTTATAAAACATATTAATCAGCATGAACCAAGCCTGATATAAAACAAATGTATGTCATTATATATATATATACATTAATTATGTAACACCTGTGTATATATTTAAACTATATTATATTTTAGATTACTTAGTCAGTTAGTGTCCCATATACTTGTATATAAAATTAATATGTACATACATATTTTACAAACTTCTTATTAAATTTTAATTTATGTAACAATGGTGTATATAAAATAATATATTAAATTTTTATTTTCTATTTTATCAAATTTTAATTTACAAAATTTTAATGTAAATTATTAACAGCTTGATATTATATAATAGTATATAGTTAATTTAAATTATATTACAAGTAGTTGTATAAAATTTATGAAAATATATAGGTATTAATAGTTTGAATAGCATTTTTGCTGTTAAAATAAATTTATATATGTAAAGAAATCTTGTTGCTTATTCAATAATAATATATTAAAGCAATGATAAAATAATTCCTTTACGGAATAACTATAA
>JAUZND010060674.1:0-18232 GCA_034780555.1 Coelogynopora nodosa | reverse complement strand
CATATTTATTACTGGAATATCATGTTCTTTGTGACATCACATGGAGTTAATCGGCTTTTCACAATGGTTATTAATATAGGAAAATTAACAATAAATTAAATTTCTATAACAGTCAATTCGTTTACGTGAAATGAGTGTATGGCAATCATCTATTTAAATATACTAAATGCTTTTGTTGAAAAGAATATAGGTTATTTGGACAGATACATGTATTCAAATGCGGGTATAATCTTTGTCACCAATAATTAGCTTTAATAACAAATGTACTGTATTCGTGAGAAACACAGATGAGCTCTGTAAATTGCAACTCATATAGTTCAATATTTATATACATTCATATGTTCTTCTAGCTAGATTGAAATATGTTCGAGTCTTTGTAACATTTGTTATACATTGTAGAACTGTTCCATTGATGATGGTAACAGTATCACTACAGAGACAGAGGTGAACTTTATAGTCTAGTTAAGTTGAGCAGGTTTGGCTTCCAGTAAAATTATTGTATTGAATTACATTGCGTTTTTCAAAAAAAACAATTCAGTAGTTTATTTTCAATTTATAATAATATGAATTCATTGATAAAAAAATTTGTAATATCAATTTTCAGTTAATTAATTATATTAATGTTATTTTCGCGTAACAACGAATATTTGGTTTTTGCTCTTATTAATATACTTTAAACGTAATTACCAATTTAGTAACAATAATAAGATAATATATAAATACTAGTGGGGTGTAGAGTCGATACTCGACTCTTTTTTCTTTTCCAATGATGCGAAACTTAGTAAAATGTTGCATTTTTTAGGTGCAAAACATTGGCAGTCGGCCCTGTCAAACTAAAATGAGAGTCGTTGAAAGTTTTATAAATATTTATTACAAAATGTTAAATGTGAGTTATTGAGTTTTACTGTTGTTAACACTTTTCAGCTCTCTAGTAAGTTGGAATAAGAATAAATAAATATTTTTACAATTATATAAAATTTTATTTTTTGTAATCATATTGATAATGTAATCTTTAATATGAGATTTTTAATAAATATGTTTATTATGTTTATGTTGAATTTAAATTTAAGTTATATATTATTCTATTAAAATAATATACATAACGTATATTTTTAAAATAATTTCGTAAAATTTGAGACCATACTAAAAATGTCTTGATATCATATTTGAGACCATAATTGAGACCATTATCAAAAAGAGTGCGCTATATTGAAATGCAAGTACTACGTGTTTAAACTAATTGCAAAACATGAAAAACTAATTTTGTATAGCATGAGACAGACATTCAGTTTATGGCAAATAGTATATATTAGCTTAAGATGAGATAATAGATTTATTTGACTTTATAATTAAAATGGGAACCACAAAAACTGACTACACAATCAACAGATAACAATATATTATATCTATAAATTAATTAAAAAATAAAGATGTAATATCAATGAAATTAAGTATAATTATATTGTTAAAGATTGAAACAATTGTAGTTTTTTAAAAAGCAATAAACAAAAATGTTATGAAAATACAATTTGTTGACTAAATTGTGTTCCACCTTTTGGTTTCTCTTCAGCAAACATTTTTAAGTAACATTTAGTATATCTCAATGACCCGTGGAGGGGAGGGGAGAAGGGAGAGGATGGAGAGGGAATTGTGTTCGCCTTATGGTTCCTCTTTAGCAAACATTTGTTTAGCAACTTTTAGTATTACTCAATAGCCCGTAGGGAGGGGGAGGGGGGAGGGGAATTCAATAACATTTTAAAGAAAACGGAATCTTAAAAACGGAACAAACTAAACATTTAAAAACACGGAAAATATGTTAAAATTAATTAATTTTAATAACGTTAATAATAAACTTTTTTAACAATTAATCATTACGTGTTTGGTATCATTTTGTAGAGCGTAAAAAACTGGTCAGGATAAATATAAAGGAAATAAGTTTATTGAAATTTACATGTGTCCGTTAAATGTTCCGTTTCATATTGATTTGAAATTTATTAATTTATTAATTGAAAAATTATTATTAACAATTTGAATCGCCATGATAAATACTAAATATCTAAATTTAACATAGGCCTACTTAACATACAAAATTAATTGTCAACAATATTTTTGAATCGCCGGGATTATAGATTTATTGAAATCAACTTTATTAATAAAGGTTTGTTAAATAAAAGTTGTCAAAATAGTGTGTTTTAGAAAAATAGCGTTCCCTTTACTGCGCTATGATAATGCTTTTAATATTATTAGTAATACATTTACTAAATTTCGCGTTTGAAATTGATATCATTGTGTAGATCATAAAGATTTGAATGTCATTATTAAAAAAATAATTAATTAAAGTCTTTTCATTTGGTGTTAATAGGTAAACGAAATAAAATTATGGATGCGAATAATTTGAAAAAATTGAACGCAATGATTAACAAAAAAAATTATATCACATGTTATATCTGCATCTGAAATCTCTGAAATAAAACATTTAAAACTCAATCAAATGAAATATATGAGTTATTATTTTCAAGCACAATAACTGTAACAAATAGATGTTCTTTATTATACAATTACTGAAAATCTAATTTATTACTAAAAATATTCATAAGGTAGAGAAGTTTAAATAACTTGGCATTACATCTCTGATGACATAAAATAAATACATCCATCTTGCGTCATCACAGAATATGATTTTTTTTTTATAACGACTGTTATTGGAAAAACAATCAACACTCAGATTCATAGAAGCAATATTAATTCAATTAAAAAAAAAACTACTATTAATAATAATATTGATGGTGATAATTTTTTAATTCAATGACTATCGATTTATTTTTACTGATCCCATCCAAACTTTCGATTTAAATATTTGTTGTTCATTTTTTTATTTTATATCTTTAAAAAATAATTGACCGTTGAATGTTAAATTTTATGCCACGCTTATATTATAAATGCGTGAGCAAAATTTTTTGCTCACTGTTATAAAAAAATAAAATAAGCCAAGTGAGCATATAAATTTAAGTGAGCAATGAAGTCAATTCGAGTGCGCATAAACGTTTTATACCACGCTTATATTATAAATGAGTGAGCCAAATGTTTAAATTAATTATTAATATCGACATAATAATTTAACATTGCAGCATACGAAAATCCACGCGGTTTGAATTTGAATTGCCGGGATTTATTTTCCAATTTTCCGATAAGTCTTGATTTTAGTGACATTTTCATAATGCAGTGAGCAAAAAAATCAATGAAGCGATTTTTTTGCTCACTCTATAGTAAAAACACAGAGCGATTTCTTTTTGCTCACTAGAAACAGTGAGGAAAAAATTTTGCTCACGCATTTATAATATAAGCGTAGCATAAAATTTATTAATATCACGCCGCACTAAACACATCTAAAAATAATGAAATGAAGAAGGCCGTACGGAACAATTTAACTGCATGAAGTCTTTGTGTCTAATATACCAATGACGTGTATATATTGCACGGCCAAGCTATATATCTCACACTTTTTAGCAGATGCGCGCACGCTGAGTTATAATAATATCGCTTTGTATAACTTTTGGCCAAAAATCTAATCAATAAACGAATACTATAGTGACCTTGTAACGATTAATCTATACATTTTCCACGTATAAATACAAGTCCGAAATTAAATTACAAATCAATGCATTTGTTGCGATTTAAAAAAAGATAATTTCAATAGAATATGTAATGATAGCACAATTATGATTTACAATAATTTTAAATGAATATATATTACATTTAATTTTATAACATTTTATATATAATTACTACCATATAATAACTTTTGTTTTTAATTGCTTATGCAGATTATTTAAATAAGAAGTTTGCTAGTTATGCGGCGTTTGATGTTTTCGCAATTTTTCGCGTTTTCTGTCAAATGACAAAAGTTCACTAGACCAAAAGGCCACTAAAAGGTCGTTCAATAATCAACCAGATTTCAGAATCATGATTATTTTACATTTTATTATTTAACTCAAAAACAAAAAAGTTTTCTCTGATAGTATATACTAGTATTACAGTTCTACAGTTTTACAAAGTGTCCTCCCTTATTAATACAAATAAAAATTAATAAATTAAATAAAGCTACAAAACCTAAAATTTCAGAAAGGGCACCTAACATCATATATATTAATATTAAATTATTGAATAATTTATTCCTTATAAATGTATATATTATTACATTACATTATGAATTAAGCTATTTCTTGTAAATGTATATATTTAAGTATTACATTACATAATAAATATTGTACATTACATAATAAATATTGTAAATTACATAATTAATAATTTATTAATTATTACATTCAAGACTGAATACATTTCAGATTCCAATGATTATTACGAAGAAAAATTACAGGCTAATTGGTTATAACGTTCATTCAAATACTAACCTGGATTTTGACATCAAACATGATAACAACTAAGATATATTATGACATAACTCCAATTTTACAGATGTATCGATACAACTTGATAATATTTTTTACTTTGGGTAAGTTAAGAGTAGTAAAAATGTACGGTATTTTACAGTGCTTGAATCCTTTATAATGCAATTTATTTCCAAACTTTTATATTTGATGTTTTATAATACAGTAAACTTTCTTATAAACTATCACACTTTTAACAGTTGTATGCCTGATTACTATGATTAGTGTTAATATAAGAACATCGCAACAGCTACATAACAAACTTTACAATACGTACGATTGTTAACATATTATTGATAAAACAGTAACATTATATTTGCCAATACTTTTCCTGTCATGATGTAACTTTTCCCAGGTACCGATGACTATGTGGGCAAGTCCATTTTATTGTGTACTTTTTTGTGACAATCGTTCTTTTGCCATCTTGAACGTTTGAATAAAAATATCTTAACTAGTTGTGTAGGTGTTGAAGCAGCACACGGCTGAGGTTAAAATTAGTCTGATGGAATTAGTGTGGCATACAGTGTATATATTTAACATTTTAGCCTCGGTCTGAAAACAAATGTTGATTTAACTTTCCTCAGGTCACCCTATCTTTTTTTACACCATTCAGAATTCAAGTTTTCTAAAACCTTCGCATACAAAATTATACATAAATAATTAACATAAAACAGATATAAGACTTATATAAAATCAGAAGGAATGTATAAATTAAAATGTATTGAATTGACAAAACACGTCAACCTACTATATCTTTCTGAAAATGATATACAGATTACTAGACTTGATCATAATGAAAGTTGGAATAATCGAAGACTGAATTGACAATGAAGATTTTTACATTTCAGTTGTAAAGACATTACATAAAACAATGATATATAAACGATGCAGTGATCGAATTGGCAACACATTTTACATCTCTCCATAATTTATGATTTTTTGTAAACAATGTTAATTGATTATAAACCCTATGTGTTAAATTGAATTTTCGAATTTTAATTTTTTATAATGTTTTTCATTATTTCTCCATGTAAAAAAATAGGTGTTAAATAATGTTTGATTGAGAAAGACTAATTTAAAATTCGAAATAACTCTTAATAAAATAGTATTTATTCGTCATACGGCGATTACGTTTTTTATACGTTTGTATTTTTCATTCTTTGATTCTGTGTAATTTATTTATACATCTATATAGATATATTAAACAGTGCTTAAAATATATTAAAATATATAAGTTATGATTCATTCCAATAACAATTTATCATCTTGCTAATTTTTCAGGAGAGATATTTGTTATGATAGGTATGTTTTACAAAATTTTCGGTATTAATTAAAAAAAGATGTTATGCTGTTTCGTTATACACTAATTTATCTTTAAAAAGGATTTGATAATTTTGTGTAATTTGCATAACTCCATGTTATCAAAAAAGTTAGAAATTTAAAAATAAATCATCAATTAATTATTAATCAGTAAAACGTGATTTTAGTAATAAATAATATATTTGAATTTAAGTTATGTTATAAACAATCATTGCAACCAGAGTTTTTGATTGTAAACTGAAATAAAAAATCTAAAATGATTATAAGCATGTTTTCAAAAGTAGACATGTTATTTTAACCAAAAAGTTATTTTAACAAAGTAATGTCAAGCTAACACGTAATTGTCAAATATATAAACTAAACTTTTACTTATAAGTAGTTATAGCGATACATACAATATATACATTTAATATCAAAGGATACAATGTAAGCTAAACATTATCATATTATATGTCAGACATTATTATATTTAAACAATAAAATATACACAATTAGACACTTTCCACTTAAACAGACTGGTATTTTCTAATTTTTTAAATCGTGCGACAAGATTTTATGTATCTTAAATAGTTAATCGAATTAAATAAAATTATTTGGAAGTATTATTTAATATTATATTAGCCATATAATTAAATGATATTAACGATTTTGAAATATTTTAATATTAACGTCTAAATATAAATTTTAGTAATATATTTATATCCCTTACATCATTTGTGATCCTATAGATTATTAGTAATCCCTTAGTTTATTAGTAAACCCTTAGATATTAGTAAACCGTTAGCTTTTTAGTAATCCCTTGGAGCATAATAATCGCAGTAAAATAAACATCAGCATTACCAACTCAAAAAACGATATATCCATAAACATAGGTTACATATGTAATACTTATCAATATCATATTGCCAACATTGCATTGTGTAGCTGCCTTATTTTAATATATTATGTCGTTTTATAATGGAGTACGTCATATAACAAGATATACAATACAATATATTACATTATTTGTATATACAATTAGTTTATTTAAACATATTTAAAGTACTTTTTTTTAATTGATGGTCGTAATATTTTAGGTTGAATAGGAAGGACAATGTTGAAGTGGAGAACTGTGTGCAGAACGGTGTATAGAACGGTGCGGTGCTCTTTGATGGTGGCATATTCGGCACAAATAAATGCTTAGATCTACTCGTTTGGGATTTTTCATTTATCTAATTAAATATATTACGCCACTGCGTGCACATTGTTCACTTATACAATTATAACATCTGACATTTTGTACTATTTCTTCAATAATTTTGCTTGTTTAACATTGATATTGATATCAATGGAACTACTACAATTATTATTTCAAACATTTGTGTGTATTCAAAAATACAAAACCATTTTGTTTAATTATAATTTTGTAGTTTTGTTATATTATTGAATGGAAGATTATTGGAAGACACTTTTATATTCATAAATAGGTGAAATATCAAAATATGTAAATATAACAAAATTAAATTCATTATAAATAATTAATTATTATAAATTAATATAAAAAGTTTACTATATTTTAATACTCTCTGTTATTTATATATATATCATAGTGATTAGTAAATGACAAATTAGTTTAAAATTTACTTTTATGGAACTATATAATATTTTTACATATATTTGTTGCATGAACGATATTTCCCATATTTCAATTATTAAAAAATAAATATGTTTACAACAAAACTATCATAAATCTTTATAAGCCATTGTACAAAAAATGTAGTGCACTTGCGGTCACTTTTCAACAAATGCAATATTAAACAGTTATAATTAGCAGTTTTGAAAAGTTTTTAAAGATACATTTTACAATGTGTTTGTTTTATATATAATTAAGCTAATCTAATTAGAATAATAATCTACGTAAAATAAGATTATAACAAAATATGTTCATGGAATTTGTGATCCACTAATCCTAAAATAAACATAGTGATCAGTAATAAGTATTTGTACGAGATTTTGCATCATATTTATATATGTTACTGTATTATATGATATGTGTTTATTAAACATTACGTATGTTATGGTTATTTATATGTTTAATTGATATTTAGAATTTAAAATTCCAGTGCACTAAACTGTATCCATGTAACATGTAAGACTAGAAATTAAAAAAAATTAAAAATATTTAATAACACATAGTATAGTCTACTTATGTGTGTATTAAAAGTTATATTATTTTTTTAATTTTATGGATTCGTTATAAAATATGAATTTATTTAAGTTAAAAGAGTCAAAAAGCGTCAATCCTAGCAATTAGCAATAGTACAAGCCGTAAATAAAATGTGTAATTATTAAAAAATCCTTATACATAGTTTTAATAGTAGAAAAGTGCAAATTAGTTTCGGATATGTATCAACCAGTAAAGTAGGCCCATTAACCTGCATAATGTGGCAAAATCCAACACCAAATCCCATTTACACAAAAAAAACTTCTAAATACCTATCTGCAATTTGTAATTTTGACATGTTTACATATGCACAGTTAGGTATACTTATTAGTAACCTAGAACGACGTTGTCTTCCTCTTGCCCTCCTTTAGAAGGCTGCAACTAAACGAGAGGTTTGATCTGCGATGTTCGCGTATCTGATTAACAGTCTCACCATGGTTTCCTTCAAACCAAAAACGTTTAAGGTTGTGCTTCTTCTGTCAACCTTCTACGATAATGATGCCATTGTCGACGTAAAGACGGAGATTATGTATAATATACTAAAATTCCAACATGCAAGAATAGTGTTGACGCCCTTGACCTTGCAAGTCAAACCGTTGATCCATACAAGGAGCGTCATCCAGCTGTACGACGAAATTTAGGTTTCGCGAATAGTCAATTTGATTTCCAAACGAGTCTTGTTGAATCTCTTATCCGCCTAATGATGCTACAACACAAAACGTCATGCATTCTGCTTATGTTTATTTATACTGCTTTTTTTAACTTTTATTTCTAGTGCTATTTCTACTGCTATGTTTATTTCTTACTGCTATTTCTGTATATGTTTATTTCATGATAGAATTCATTGGAACCATCAGGCAAAATCAGCTCAATAGATAGAAAGAAAATAGATAAATCACAAATAAAAAAATATACTTTAAAAAAGGGTAGGAAAGAAAACCTTTCTATGTAAGAAAGAAAACCGACAAAAAATTTACACAAAAGACAAAGGAGAGGAAATAATAAAACTGGAAATAACAAGAGTATAATTTCCTAGAAAAAAATCAAGAAAACCAGCCAAAAGGAAACCAATACCAAAAGTGAAAGAAAATGAAGGAATTCTACCAAGTTATACTTGTACTTATAACACAGGCCTAGGAAATGAAAGGATGATAAGTCATGCCTGTAGCGTTTATATGCTAACTAAAGCCAATATCCAGGACACAAAAACAAAACGGACCCAAAGTATAAGCTGACTGAAAGAGACACTATAGAAAATTAATAAGGTGCGGGCTTAGGACCCTCAGCGGTGTGTTTAACCGGTTTAACCTCCCTTATTCAATATCTACTGATCAAGATAGTAAAAAAGCTAGCGAGTTTAGAAAAGAATTAAAATTAAATTTAGAAATAAGGCTATCATTACATTTATACCAGTCAGGGTTGTATTTGGTATATGTAACATATTGCCCATTTGAAATGGATTAACCAATGTGATAAATAACAGCAAAAAGATTTAAAAATCATTATTTAAACAAAGATTAGGTGGACATAAGATGGAATGTCCAGTTTTACAGATTCTACCATACCTAATAACAGTAAATATGTTAAAAGGAATGGCTAGAATATTAGGATGCTGGTGAATAACTGTCATGATAGAATGAGAAGTATTAATATTACAGGTAGGGCAGAATTTAGATAAATAATTATCTAATGGCCAAGAGATAAATGTTGTATTTTGAAATAAGTAATAGAAATATTTACAGACAGAGGATGTTTTATACATTCCAGAAAATGTTGACTTGATGGACGGTATGGTGTCATTATCATTCTCTTGCAAGCAATAAAGATAAATAAAAGCTTCATGAACATCCTGTTGCTCGTGGTTGTTAAGAAGTGGAACTAGATTATCCAAACCACTTCTAAGTTCTTTGAAAAACTCCATTCTTTTGTCAAAAATTAGTTTTGCATTGTAAATATTTTTATAAATAATATTTGTGGTTTGATGATAACTAATTTCTTTTGTTTTACCTTTCTGGAGTTTAGTTATGAACGTTGTTTTTTCCTTTATATGGTACCATCCTGATATTACTATGAAATTATGTTTCTTATTTAACGGTCGCTTTGATAATTTTAAGGATCTTCTTTTTATTGATATTTTTTATTTGTGTTGTGGTGTTGTTGAAGATTTGAATAGAATGTTTTCATTCACTATCACTCATAATTTTAAAAAAAACACAGTTTTGTATTAATGAAAACAGTTATTATTTTACACTGCAAAACGAGTCTGCTTTTGAAAAAGGTGGTATTATGGTACTATGAACAAGCATTCTAAAATGTATAATATAGGCTGTTTGTGCACTCTGTACGTGAGTGTTACTGTTCTCTATAATATTAGTATGTTTTTAAATCATCATACATATAATCGTTTGAATGAGTTAAACTAATTTACATATGCATAATTGTCATGGCAAAATATAAAACGGATACGTAGCTGCCACAAATGCCCACCTCACCAGGACAAGAATACGACTGCGGAATATGATAGGTGCCACAAACCCTTGTCATATTTATCACTTCATTGTGAAAATAGCTATGTTATCGTATTATTAGAATTTGTTTGAAACATAACAATACTCGTCCTCTCGTTTTCATGTTTGACCCTACGCGGTAGTTACATGTGCTTTTTTTCTTGGCAGCTAGACCATTTGTTCCCATTATTTTATTAATGTTTATAGGCATGATATATTTTCAGAAGGAAATCATCAAGCATCGTACCACATTCAACAAATTTCAATTAATAATTTCGACAGCATGAATTTAAACAATAATAATAGTGTTACAGATTGGCAACTCTAATGGAAAATGATCACGTGACTAGTCAATCGGCAGTCTTTTACAAATGTTATCTTCTATTATCTTTAGAGATTCACACGCATAATATTTAGTTCAATGAAGATGAAAAAAAAACTTCTAGCAACATAAAATACAAATGCAAGTATTACCTCGTGGAAAGCGAGGAAATGTTGACCATACACGTTTCCTAGATTTTAAAAGCGCGAGAGCTTTGCTATAGATTCGTTCAGGCAAATGACAACATAGACGTTGCAAATATAAGATGCCTCAATTATTCTCCTATTGGCAAAATAGAATTCATGTTAAATTTTGATGATGAATGGGAAGATCTACCACATAGCAGATGGGAAGAGAATGTGGCGTTTTACTCACATCTGATTCAACTCCTCTAAAATCATTCTATTACTTATACAGAATACTAAAAATAGACATCAGTTGCAAGACTTAAAAAGTGTGATTCCGCGTGAATATGATGAATTATTTTATTATGTTAAACATGACTGACTTTTAAAACAAGTATCTGCATGTTGTTTTACATTTTGTTACATCAATTTCTGATTCTTATGTCATGTAGTTTGACATTTTCCATAATACGTTTTATATTATGTGATAATTGAACATGTTCAAGCAATTTCAATAAAATGACATGTATCATGAAAATGGTATGTTCACATTTTTAAAAGAGATCGGTAACAGAAATATTTTTTTATAAAATCTAGCATATTGAATTTCTATTACAGATCCGAAAACTGTTATTTTTTCATATTACGGTTCATGAATGATTTACTAATCTAATTAGTTGATGTGGTATTTGTTTCATAATTAATGGAATATAAGACCCTTGATAACGCAAATATTTTTTCACTAAAAAGGCTTAAATCATTTTACTGGATATGGGACATTTTATTATGAGAATGTAATAAAGTAAAAAGAACTAACTTCCTTTACAAAGTAACAAATCTTGTGTAGAGTAATATACTTTACGCATTTTTAAAATTGCGTATACAAATTTTACATATTGAAATTATGAAGTTTGGAGATAAGTATTCTCATTGTGAGACCGTTGATATGGTGATATTGAAGAATTCAAGAGATATTTTCAAAATCAGCACAGGGGTTGTCAAATGCTCACTGGAAACCGATACTTCAAAGTTTGCCAGTCGCGTTTTACTTTTTCTCCCACCACTACCTTCTTTTCTGTTAACTGTCATTCTGCCTACATCAAATTCCAGACACAGGGCTCGCATACGTGACACACTGAAGCCATTTCAAGTGAATGCTGTAATAACAAAATCGTGAATGTCTTAGGAATTTAAACCATTTCTTCTTAAACCTTCAATAAAGAAATAGGCCTACAACAGTTCTTTCGTAACTTCCTTTTTTTATCCAACAAATTCAAAAATCGCAATGTTGCCACAGAATATTGTTCTGATAAATGTTTCTGAAATTCACATTCAACATATAAAAATTCTATAGAAATTGAGTCATACATATTCATCGAATCATTATTGATTTTTTGCACAATCAATGATTTTTATTGGTATAGCATTATCTATATAAATGCTGTATGTATGTTTTTGTGTAATTTTATTCACTAGTAGTAGAATTATAATTTTCGTTTGAAAATGATCATGTAATACACATCCTGTTATCAGAAAGGACAGAAACAAATCTATTAAAGAAAAAAACACTTCAATCCAGCTGTCATTATTGATGGTGTTCATATTCTACTTTGTGCTGGTACACAATATGGGAGGGAGTGACAAACCGACATATATTATGAAGCTCAATTGTGGCGGAGACAACGGGCCCACATCATCACTACACCATCCCCACTGGGTGGTTGTGTTGCTGGAAGGATACTGAAGGAATGTTCCGTGGTAGACTGTTGGTTTGTCTTTGGGTTCCTGTTTTTGACGTTAGTTTTGCTTTAGGTATTCCGTTTGATGAAAGTACAGATTGCAGATTAATATTTAAACGTTCCTTTTTTGTGTGAATGGGATTTGGTGTTGGATATTGCCAAATTATGCAGGTTAATCTTACTACTTTATATGTCCGAAAATATTTACCACTTTTATACTATTTAAAGTATTTATACAGTTTTTTAATAATTACACATTTTATTTACTTTTAATGTTGCTAATTGCTAGGGTTGATGCTTTTTGACTATTTTAACTTAACTTTGACTTAAATGAACTAAACATAGTTTATAACTAATTCGTGCAATTATTCGAATAATACATTCCAACTTTTAAAACATATAAGTCGACAATATTATGTTTTATCAAATATGCTCACTGTCATTTCTTTACTAGTCTTAATAATATGTAACATGGACAGCATATAGTGCCCTAGAATCTTAAATTATGAATATCAATTAAGTCGCTGTAAGCGCAATAACATTTTTGTTTAATGCCTTATTAAGATTTCTGATGCACTCGTTGTAAACATATTTATTTTTTAATTATATATATATATGGGAAATATCTTTAATGCAATAAATATACTGTATGTAAACAATTATTATAGGGTGCCAGAAAAGTTATTTTTACACTAATTTGCTATAGATGTCAAGAAAAATATGTTAAGTGGATTTTACTCGACAGTTTTATTTATGTAAAATATATGAATAAAACAGACTATCAACATGCGGTAAAATTTTTGAATAATTTACAATAATTAATTATTTATAATCAATTTTCTTTTTATATTTTATATATTTCGATATATATATATATATATATATATATATGTATATATTTATATATTTTAAAGTGTCTTCTAATTATCTTCAATTCAACAATATAGCAAAACGACAAATTACAATGTAGCAAAATGGATTTGTATTATTTAAAACACATGAATGTTTGAAAAAATTGTATTATTTCCATTTATATAAATGACATTGTTAAACAAGCACAATTATAGAGGAAATAGTTCACAATTATTGATGTCATATCAGAGAAAGTAAAATGTGCCCGCATGCATGGGTTGTAATGTATTTCATTAGATAAATGAAAAATCACAAACGAGTAGATATAAGCATATACGTATTTATGCCGAATATGCCACCATCAAAGAGCACCGCACAGCACCGAACGGCATCGTTCTGCACCGTTCTGCACACCGTTCTCCACTTCAACATTATCCTTCCTATTCAACCTAAAATATTACGACCATCAATTTAAAAAAGTACTTTAAATATATTTAAACAAACTTATTATATGAATATATATATAAATTGCATATTATATTGTATTATATATATACAGGGTGTCTCAAAATATATGCATAATATTATAAGCCGGTTATCATAAATCGTACACCACACCATAACTCGAGGTGCGTACCTACATTGTATTATGCGTATATTTTGTGACACCCTGTACAATATAATGGTAACCCTACATTGACTATATTTATTGGTAAGTATTACATATTACATTGTATGTAATCTATGTTATGAATATTGTGTTTCTGAGTTCGTAATGTTGAAGTCTATTTTACTGCAATTACTAAGATCTTAGGGATTACTAACAATCTAAGGGACATAAATACGTTTCTAAAACAGCTACGTAAGAGGCAAAATTTAAATATTTCAAAACCGTTGATATTATTGAATTCCTTGGCTAATAATAGATTATTTATAATATTAAATAATAATTCTAAATAATTTGTATTCGACATCATTCAAAAAATCAAATTAACTGTATAGTTGCACATATAAAATGAACTACTTTTGATATTTAAGATTTTGTCGCATCAAGTATAGTACTATAAAAAAAACGTTTTTTAAAACGCTGAAAGTGCCTAATTGTGTGTAGTTTTATGTTTAAATCTATATCTGATAAACTCTTTATGCAAAAAGAAATGATTATTGACATTATTAAACGATTAAATTTTACACGATATAATAGATACATAATTATATTTATATATATACATTTGATAACATTTGATTGTTACAACTTGTCCTACAATATAGATTGTATGTTGTACGACATAAAACATAGTATTAAATGATGTACAACGTTTTTCTAGTTTACAATGAAATTGCATGTTAAAGATATCTTCAAAATAGAAATATTATCTATAGAGCGGGCAAGTTGGAGGGGGTGCAAATAGCATACATCCTCTTTCATAATCTAGCGCACAATTGGGAATGGGAATAGCCGGGTGGTTAAAAACGCTGGTTTTCGGATGTCTCGAAACAGGTTAATTCGAGTCTGTTCTCTGGTTCTTCCGTTCCTAGTCGATTGTTTGCTACCCTTAATGGCTTTGTACTGCATGAAAAACACTTTCTGTAAGTTTGTGCGTTGTCACTTAGATTAAAATAAAGCATTCACACATTTTTTTAAAATTGTTTTAAATCCACTATTTTAAAACACTAGTTAAAATGGGAAAATTAGTGGTTTCAGACTGAAGGATTGCCACGTGGGGTTTGGCGTGGGTGATGGTTTATTTGATTTCACTGCTGCATTATTCTTCCATAACTGACTACATTTTAAAAGATATCAGTGGAATTTTAATATGAAATGCACGTGATATCATTAATAACATGATACTTACTATTCATTTACAATGGTTTTAGATTAATTTAGTTGAATTATTATTTTTTGAATAATTCATTTTTTTTCTCTGAAATTATTTGCATTTAAAAGAGTTTAGTGTTATTTAGTTGAATTTAAAATGTCAGTTTTTAAACTATTATAATTTGGTATAAATTAAATATAATTTTCTTCCAAAAATATATATGTTAACCTTTCATTCACAACCTTCGTTGTAAAAACCGTTTCTTGCACAAAATTGAATCATATACGCCAATTTTGACTTTGAATAAGAAATGGTCATTACTACTATTTCGTAAGTTGAAATCTTTATTTTGGCTCAATTAACAGCAAAAATTAATTTTAATAACAACCGATTAAAAAGTGTTGCTGTTTTAGCTCATCACACTATTATCTTCAAATTTATCAATATAAGAACTCAAAACGTGTACATAATGTACGTTGCATATATTGTTTGTAGCAACTGCTCCAATATATTGTATAAAATAAATGTAGTATTTTGTAGTTTTTAATATTTATAGTTGAACACGAGTAACAAAGAAATATATATATATATATTTAGATGCACAAAAATTCGGTTCGCAAAAGTGAAAAATATAACAACGGGAAACATGGAACTGGATTAAAAACATTAGACGACTGTATTCATAAAAAAATAAAGACAAATCTAACATAACAAATAACGCTTACCATAACTTGAATCAGAGCTAAATTGAATATGTACCAACTAGTATGTAAACGATACTTTTGTGAAATATACGCTGTATATGATAAACGTATTCATATATTGACATATTACATACTCACATACATTCACATTTACTATAATTTAAACAATACAATATATGATATGTAACGTTTTGCTTACTTCGTGTTCTATGATATGAAATGTATTTTGTATATAGATCGCTAACTACTTACAACTCAAATGTTGGTTTACGTATTTGACAATAATTACTCTTTAACTGAAAAACACGTTTAAATAGTTTTAAACGTAACCCGTACTTATACACTTATAATAACTTTTTAAGTTTCAACTTTTGAAAAACATGTTTATAACCACTTTGTATTTTGTATTGCATTACTATTAAATTTCTTAACTTAAAATATATTTTTTGTTACTAAAATAACGTTTTACTGATTAATAATGAATTGATGATTCATTTTATAAATTCATTTTTTTATTCAAATCCGTGTTTTTTACGTGAACTTTCTGATATTATGTTTTGCAATGTAAAAATGACTTACAAATAATATACAATATTTCGTTTAATAATATTCAAATTACGCAAAATAAATAAATTATTCTTAAAGATAAATTAGTGTATAACGGAACAGCATAACATATTAAAAAAATAATATTTAAAAATGTAAGTCATACCTATTATAAAAGATCTCTCCCCTGAAACATATAGCATCATGTTAAATTGTTGCTAAAAACAAATCAAACTTCATACATTTTTAAACTTATAATCACTTTTTAAATATGTATCTACTTGGTAACATGACCGTTTTTTGAAATATTTATAATTTTCGTAAATTGCTAAAATCTATTAATTGTTCTATTTTTAAAATTTCTAAATGTATTTTGTAGAAATAATATGATATTTCTCATACGTTCTGCACTGGCTTAATCATCCAATAAAAATTGAGAATATTAAATTTAGGTATAAAAATGTGCACCCAGGAATAAATACCACATTAAGAAAAATGTGCATTGTAGGCATAATACATTTGTCCGTTCTGACAAGAATCAAACGGGTATGGAATAAAACTGAACTTGTTTTACTGATTTCCAACAGTATCGGATTGATGTGAAATGTAGTTCATTAATTTACATTAAGAGTAGTAGGGAAAAAAGACTACTAATTTACCTCCCTGAAACCGAAACTCCAGCCCCCATGAACCTGAAACTCCCCCCTGAACCGAGACTCTACTCCTCCTGTAACTCCAACCCCACTGAAATCGATAATCATGTTCCGATTTTCCGATTTCAACTAGGTCAAGGTTTTTTCCGAATAAATCGTGAGTGTACCCCAGTCGAATTGTGAATTAACTGAGTAATTTGGTTTCCCACGAAGGTGTTTAAACCTATTCTTGCCTTTACGGTAAAGATTATTGATTATCGGGTCTCATGATGCCATCTCCTCTTTCGTCCGGATGCTATTAACCAATGTTAAGTAATTTGTAAGACATTTCTGC
The DNA here is from genome assembly GCA_034780555.1 of Coelogynopora nodosa. Taxonomy (NCBI): domain Eukaryota; kingdom Metazoa; phylum Platyhelminthes; order Proseriata; family Coelogynoporidae; genus Coelogynopora; species Coelogynopora nodosa. The sequence continues at coordinate 659 of JAUZND010060674.1, read as the reverse complement.
TTGCTTCTGATTGGAATTTGGTGGTATAAAAAGCTTTGCATAATCCAAAAGAGCTCATTATTCTCTGTTGTGGAACAGTTCGAACATTTTCTCTTAAGACACCCGAGACATTTATATGAGTTTAACGGTCGATTCACGATTTAACGTCGATTTAACGTCGATTCTCGATTTAACGACGATTCTCGACTCTTTTTTTCCAAAATTTTGATACTTACGAAAATTGTGCATTTCTTTAATTTTGCTTATAAAACTCAAAACTCAAAACCAAAAAAAAAGGTATTATTGATTTTTAAAACTGTTGACCTTTTCAGCTTTGTAGTAAGTTAAAGTTATATGTTCTTGAAATGTGGTATATTCAATATCCCGATATCTCTGATATCTCTGACATCAATTTGACGTAGATTAATTATTTTATAAAAATTCCATGTACTGATTAAATATGTACAAATATATAGCACAAAGAAATATTAAAAATATTAAAACACCTTTGGAAGAAGTGTATCCATAGATTAGTATTACATACAATGTTGTGATATATGAAAAATTTTGTTAAAACTTAAGGCTGTGACACATCTGGCATCGGCGAAAAGTCAACGCCTGATGTGTCATCAAACCGGCGTTTACTTTTCGCCGATGCCAGATGTGTCATGGCCTTTAGT